>OX030960.1:2079401-2234401 GCA_943735955.1 Piscicola geometra | reverse complement strand
CAGCCTTGAAGGATTAAAATGAGTATATTTATTTTTGTTAATGTGCAATGAACACATTAAATTATGATTAGCAGTGATACTGAACATTGTGGCTACTTACAGTGAGAAGAAAGATGAAAAGAAGAGAGCCAAGAAAGCCACCAAAAATGGTCATCCATTCGTTAGAGCCCAGAAACTGCTTGAACACCTAATGAGGTCACAAAATATGAAAAATTGCTAAATAAAGATTAATGACTTGGAAGATGCTCTGTACGTAACAGCAAAAATACAAATAACACCAATTCAAAGTGCAACCTGCATGCCAGCGAAGGTGAGCAGTGAGAGAGCCGAAGAGGCAAGGAGGGAATTGGTGGTTGATAAGACACCTAAATAGGGAGGGTGAAGAAGAATTTTTTATACATCCAACCAATTAAAATTTAACTAAAAACTAAGCTGTATAAAAAAAAACATTTAAAAAGTAAACCGACAGTTAAAAACGAACCCATTATGAGATGTAAAGAAGAAATCACACGTAGGCTAACGAAAATGAATTAACTTTTAAACAAGATATCACATGTAGTGTTTAACTTGAAAACATCCTCAAGTTTAAAAGATTTTATAAAAAATAAAATTTTTTTACTAAGTTAAAATGAAAAATGCATATAACAAACAAAATTTATGAATAGCATGTAAGAAAATATAGTCTATAAACAAAAATAGAGTATTATCATAATAATATATATAAAATATAATTATAATACCATTATGGTTTAAATTTCGTAGTCGATTTATACATTTTTTTCAATTTCGGGGTATTAACTATTGCACTACATAAACTCAACTAATTTAAATATTTAGAGCAGAAGTTCTTTTTTATACAGAAATGGCGACATGGTCGACCTTTCTCCCGAGAGCTTCTAGAAAAACTATTTTAAAAGTCACAAAACTGAAGTTAACCGATAGGTCAATTTCTATTGTTTGTAAATTAATTCCTCGTACAACAAATTTGTCTGACCCCTACACCAGCACACTTTCAAAAAGTAAGCATGACGAAGTTGAAAGAACCAATAGACTCTATTGAATATACTTATAAAATAATTTTGCTATTATTAGAAGCTTTTTAAAAAAAAGTCACACAATTTGAACTGATTTTCATTTTAAGTGTAGCTCCTATTCAATAAGGCTTATTGTAACTTCATCTCAATTGAATATTTCCACAGCCATATACCCTGTGGGCTCACAGCAATGGAGAAACCTGCACACCACCTACAGACTTGACAACCCCAAGACAGACTTCTATAAAATTCTTGGGGTGCCTCGTAATGCCAGCAAGAAAGACATCAAGTCTGCATACTTCAAGGTTTGTTCACTGAGGTAACCAGACAAATCACATCTTGCTCAAAAAGAGGACAATTTATTTTTAATAATTTTTTGAAAACTCAAATAAATATTATTAATAAATCTAAATGTTCTAAATATGTTTGTTATGATGACTTAACTGCACATTTTAAAATGATTCCAATAAAAAAAGTATAAATGTATATTCTAAACTGCAAACTTATGAGTTTTTGATTACTTAGTTATTGGCGATTTGCTTTACTTTCTGGGTGAGTTGTCAAACAACTTTCACAGGCAAGTTTTATTCATTAAAAAGTTCTTATTTTATATTCTATCTTTTTTAAATTTTTCAGAGTTATATCTTTTATTATTATTTTCTGCAGTTAGCAAACCAGTTCCACCCTGACAAGCCAGGCAACAAGGCTGCAGACGTGAAAGAGAAGTTTCGAGAGATCGGAGAAGCTTACCAGGTAAGTGAGTGCTTTTTGTTGAGAGGCTGTTCAATTGTTCTTTTTAACCACTTAATGAATTTTTGAATAAATGAGCTGGCAATATTTCAGGTTAAAATATTTAAAATAAATTCACTTTAAGATCCCATTATTCAATTATGAACTAGATCAACAACATGTCACTTGGTTTCTTGCATACTCTCAGGTATTGTCATCGGACGATAAGAGAAGGGAGTATGACTCGTTTGGCATGTCAGGAAACCCCTTTCAGTCGACCTCTTCCAGCAGGGCGGGTGCGTGCATTCCATCATTTGAAAAACAACACCTTAAATAGTGCTATCTATCTCCACTCATTCATCTCTTCCACCAACCTTATAGCACCACACCAACTCCATGACCCACTTCACTTCACGCACACAGGCGGCACTGGCGGCTTTGAGAACTTCCACAGCAACATCGACCCCGAGGAACTCTTCAGGAAGATCTTTGGCGATGCAGGCTTCAGGATGTCCGGACACCAAAACTTCGGCGATTTTGCTGAGTCAAACTTCGGATTTGCCCCTGCCTCTGAGGTACCGTAGTAGTAGTAGTAGTAGTAGTAGTAGTAGTAGTAGTAGTAGTAGTTGTAGTTGTGGTAGTAATATGCATTGCAGCAATCGCGAACAACACTATTCTCCCATCTCAAAGCATTTATAGCTCTAAACACCTTCTTCACCCATCCTCCAAACCCACCACCCTGCACCCACCGACGCACCAGGTGGTGATGAACCTGACATTCCAGCAAGCGGCGAAGGGCTGCAACAAGAAGATGGACCTCAACATCACCGACACGTGTCCTCGCTGCAGTGGCAACCGGGCCGAGCCTGGAACCCGCATGGAGCGTTGTGGCCAGTGCAATGGAACTGGAATGGTGGGTGCGAGAGGGCAGTCATTGCATTTGAGAAGGATTTCTAATTCTTCATTAAATGTCATATCGAATTGGATTCCAATATGAATGTGATGCTTTCAATTATTAAATTTATACATTTCTGATTTCTACCGAGACACCCCACTACACAACACCACCATAAATCTTCAACCCCCCCCCCCCCCCACACACACACACCACCACCCTTCAACCACACAGGAGACAGTGAGCACAGGGCCTTTCATAATGCAGTCGACGTGTCGCAAGTGCATGGGCAGACGAGTGGTGATCAAGACGCCCTGTTCCGAGTGCGAGGGCACTGGCAAGACGGTGCAGAGGAGGAGCATCAATGTGCCAGTGCCTGCTGGTGTGTGAAGCGCTGCCATCACTGAAGCATAAGCTCACTCTATCACTCACGCAGTCCTAACCGCACCATCAAAGTAGCACCTTTCACACCATGCGACCACTCAAGTAGCACCTTTCACACCATGCGACCACCCTCAGGCGTCGAGGACGGACAGTCAGTGCGCATGCCAGTCGGCAACAAAGAGGTCTTCGTGACCTTCAAGGTGGAGAAGTCGAAGGTCTTCCGAAGGGAGGGCGCTGATGTGCACTCTGAAGTGGCGATCTCTCTGTCGCAGGCAGTGCTCGGTGGCACTGTCAGAGTCGAGGGCATCTACGAGGACATCAATCTCAATGTTCGTGTGTTGTTGTGTGGTGAGGCAGGGTGTGTGATGGGATGGTGTTGTTGTTCTTTTGTGGTTGAGATGTTGTGGTGTGTTGTTGTGGTTGAGATGGTGTGGTGTTGTTGGGGTTGAAATGGTGTGGTATTGTTGTGGTTGAGATGGTGTGGTGTGTTGTTGTGGTAGAGATGGTGTGGTGTGTTGTTGTGGTTGAGGTGGTGTGGTGTGTTGTGGTTGAGATGGTGTGGTGTTGTTGTGGTTGAGATGGTGTGGTGTTGTTGTGGTTGAGGTGGTGTGGTGTTGTTGTGGTTGAGGTGGTATGGTGTTGTTGTGGTTGAGGTGGTGTGGTATTGTTGTGGTTGAGGTGGTGTGGTGTTGTTGTGTACAGGCTTGCAAAGTCTGCATCTTGCACTCGACAGATCCCCCCTCTGACGCCCTCCCACACGAGGATCCGTCTGGCAGGCAAGGGCATCTCTCGCACACACAGCTACGGCCACGGAGACCACTACGTGCACATCAAGATTGACGTGCCGTCGTTAGCTGCACTTTTTTCTTTCAGATTAAAAATTCTTTAATTTGTAAATTAGGTGGTTTTCAGGGTTTTGATGATTGACTGAATAGCATCGTCATATGGCATGGTAATGTAAAATGTAACCATTGAGCGTTACATCGTTTGTGAGTTTTCATACGTCTCAAAAGATGCATTAACACATTAAATACCTCGTCACTCAACAACATTGCCACAGTAAACTGACGCCGCAGCAAAGAGCGATAATGTTGTCACTGGCAGAGACGGAATCGAAGCTGAACGGCACGGTGAACGGAGTCAGTCAGACCAAATCAGGTGCGTCTCCTCATTCTTTGTATCTTCTTCTCGGAAGGCATCTTGTGTATTGAAGGTTGTGCACTTTTGATCACATCGAGGTTTTCATCAGCCCTGAAAGCGGGAGATGCCCTTCTTTGAGGGAGATTGTTAAGAATTAAGACTCAACACTTTCCGTTTTCTAAAACTTTAAACATGATTACAAATTCGTCTGATAATGATGATGAACTAACCTGGTCTTCCTTCTGTTGTAGATGAGGGGGGCGGGGGAGGCGGTAGAAGGGAGGCCAGTGTAGATGGCGAGGTTTTGGACGCGCCTGACGATCAGGGCGGTTTCATGGCCTTTCTCAACAAAGTTAAACGAAAGTTCTTTTGACGAAAATTACTTTTCTCGGTGACAAATTTGAAATTAGTTGTTTTTCGGTAGACTAACTTTCAATCTTAACTTTCGTTTCAAAATAAATTAAAATTTCTTTTTTTTCAATAAAAACTTCTAGCGCATCAATACTTGAATACTGCATTTAGAATAGTATGAATGCCGTATAGCATGAACGGGCTTCTAGGACAATCAAGCTGCAAATTTTCATTTGTAGCCACTAGCACATCGGTTGCACTCGAACCTAGGACCATTAATCGCGAGTCGTTACAGACTAGGCCGCTCGTTTATTCACTCTCAATGGCAAACGCAGGTAGGGTGGCCAACGACGACGTGGACGGAGTGGTCGAGCAGATCAGGAACATCCTCACGCCCTCCGACCAGGAAAAACTGCAAAAGAACTGACCAACTCTGTGACACTTTATCAACCAATTGAATTTATTTTTTACTTTTTTCATTTGAAAGACTATTAATCTCCCATTTATTTATTTAAGTGAGAGCAAAATGACTGCCTTTTGATTGAGAAATGCTACGATGGTGGTTAGATGAGCGCTTGATGAAGGCGCATGTTGAGGAAGAAGAAGAAGAATCATAAGTAGACGCAAGATTAGAGCACAATGGAGAGTTTCATAAGGTGATCAAAGGTGTGCAATCAGTTGTGCAAGTGGAATGTGTGCAGTTGATCATTGGTCCTTGGAGGCTCCTTGTGTGCCCAGCACCTTCTTTCTCTGTCTCTTCATGTGCCCGTACATTTGAGGGAAGACTTGTGGTTGGGGAGGTTGGGGCTAGATAAACGCCTGAATCCATAAGTTACATCATGAAGTTGATCTCAAAAGTAAAAACGCGAATAAATGAAAGCCACCCAAGATGTAAGCCACGAAGACGAAGTGGAGGAAGTAGAAGTAGCTGAAGTGGAAGTTGAGGAAGTTTGGTAGCGGGTAGTCAAACACCTCACTGTCTGACACCGCCAACCTGTATATGCACATCAGTTCTCCCTGCGCATGGGTGTGTGTGATTCAACATTCCATGCAATAAATGATATTCATAACTGCTTGGTGGCAAATGCACTTACTGTCACTCCCATAGGATACAGTCCGAGAAAGAGAGTGTATCTGCATGTTTAAAGGCTTGTTATACACTGATTTGTTAATTAAATCATTGATGAAACTACTAATAACAATAATACAGACCTCAGGAATGTCAGGAACTTGGGGGTGATGTTGAGAATGGAAGTGCAGTAGAAGGAATACCTTGGAAAGACAACAAACCATTAGAGATTAAAAATTCTCACTTGTAAAGATAGTTCCAAAGATACCGAATAATTTCTGTGATTGTCCAAGCTGCCAGCACAAGCACAAAACCAGTTCCGCGCTGAGCCTGCCAAACATGCATTGTTACTTGGATTTCAGCATCAACAGTTTATTGAATAAAAGCTCTTACGCTTGGAGAGGCAAGCAGAACTGCATACACGAGGAAGACTCTCGAGGCTATCTGGAAGGCTGTGATCAGAGCACTTGACCTGACCAGTCCTACCATGGCGTGAAACACCTTCAAAGCAAAATATATTATACAAATCAGATTAAACTTGTTTAATTATCTTGAAAGACAAAAAATTCCATGTTGCAAACCTCAAAGACTGCAAGAGTTTGAAAAACAATCAAGGACAAAATGATTTTATCGAAGAGGATGTCATTTTTGTCTGACATTAACAAATGCCGAAAGCTCAATAAGGCGATGTACGACCATCTGAAAAAAGCTTTAGCTTTGGTTTAACAACATTTTAGCTTTAAGTTTTTTGGTTTAAAAAACTGTTTTCATTTGCTAACTATAAATAAATTTATATTTAAATTGAATGAAAAAATTATACATTGAGTTGAAAGTTTTGAAAATAGACATTAAAACGCGTTAAAATCAAACCCAAATGCTTGAAATGAGTTGTAGCCTAAAAGATACAACTCAGACCACTTAAATGATTCTTCTTCAATTTCTTTTTTGAAGTTTTTTTGCATTTTGATTTTTAATTTATTTTTTAAAATTCTAAACTTTAGAATCTAAAGTATTTCAATTAAATGTCTTACGATAATATCCAAATTTATAGTAAGTCTAAAGGTAAAATCACTGCAACGTTATACATAAAAGTGCGCCTAGTTCAAATTAATGACTTTTCAAACTTTATTATAAAGCCTAAATCGATATGTGATATAGAGGAAAGTAGGGTATTATGGAATAGCATTTAAATTGGAAAAAAACTTAATTAGATTTTTCAAAACTTTATTAGTAGGGGAGACCGGAGCAAGATGACCTGGTTAGCGATTAATGTCGTTTTTTTATTTTATTTTTAAAAATAAAAAAACTTTTTTTTTCAAAACTGAAGTTATCTGGCTCTCATCCCGTCGAAAATCTGCTCACACTCCCAAAGATCCAGTTGGCATTTGTCAGAACGAGATAATTCCTTCTGAAAGTGTCAAAAACCTAGGAGTTTATCTCGAAAAAGACCCCACCATGACGAAACACATCAACAAGATGACTCAAACCTGCTTTGCTTCTTTACGCTAAATACGATCCATAAGATGGTTATTGACCAGAGAATCACTGAGAACATTGGCTTCTACTTTGCTTCTCAGTCGAATTGACTATGGCAATATCATTCTTACTGGGTTGCCAATAACGCAGCTGCAGAAAATTCAGTCTATAATCAACACATCAGCCCTGTTCTCAAGGAGCTTCACTGGCTTCGTGTTCAAAACAGAATTGAATACAAAAACATCTTGTTAATGCACAAGTGTCTGTCTAATGAGTGCCCAGATTATTTGTCGAGTAGTATTGTCATGAGAGCAAGTCTTCCCCAAAAGGAAAGGCTCAAGTCTTCCAGGTCAAGAGATGTAGTTCCACAGAGCTACAAACTCAAGTTGCAGCGCCGACCTTTGAAATATTCTTTCTAATAGACTCAAATCCCCGAGCTCGACCGCGACATTCAGCCGTTCCCTAAATTCTTCGAAAGACCGATCACAATAATTTACACATTTACTGCTCATTTTCCATTAATCAATTTCTTGTTTCCCAATTTCATCCTTTTTGTATATTTATAATAATGGTCAATAATAATTGTAAAATAAATAATAATAATAATATTATTATTATATATATATATAATAATAATATTATTATTATATATATATATATAATATCAATAATGATTTCCAAATAAATCAAAATATTAATATAATATAGATATATACTTTAATCTTAAATTTATCGTTATTATTATTTCAGTTACAATCTTTTTAAAAAAAATTATTTGTCTATTAACAAAAATAGATATAGAAATTATTATATTGTTAAATTTCAATAATTTACTTTACCTATACCTACCATTTATTCATCTATCATTATTAATATTATTATCCAATTTTCCATAACCAAGTGGTCTTGAAGCCCGACCGGGTTTACGCCACGTTAATTACACTCGTCGTTGTATTGTATTGTATTGTATTGTAACTGTTATTTGAACTTTTGTACTGTTATTTTTCTTTTGCCACCATGTGTTTCCTTGTCTAATCAAACTTTAAGCCAAGTACCACAATGAATGGTCCTATATTCGTTGTTACTAAATCATACGCTAAATAAACACGTTTTTTGAATTATTTTCACAAATTATAACTTTTTTTTCAGTTGCTAGGAGGGATGCACGTTCCCTCAATTCCTCATTGGATTATTTTAATCGTTAAAGCTGTTGTAAACTTTTTAAAATGGTTTTTTAAAGAATAATTTAAAACATGCTATTTAAAATGTTTACGTAAAAATGAAGATGAGACTTGCAGAATAATTTATTTGAAATTTGAAAAACTTCAAATTCAAACGATGTCTTTAGGAAAGCCATACCTTTTAAATATATTTGTTCAAAATTACGTTCTTAGTTTGAATCATGCGAGTTCACAGTCTACATCCGTCAGATATCATTTAACCACTATTAATTAAATTTCATACTGCTTTGTTTCTCAACCTCCCCTTCATACAATCTTTGCACCATCCTCCACTTTATTAAATTTATTAAACCAATTAAACCCCAGCCACTCACTAAAACATTTACAAGTTATCAAACCAACCAACCAACCACTCTGTCTCATTCTTTTTCTTTTCCCATCTTACCTGCACATACCTACCAAATACATTTACTATCCACCTTTTCCATGCCATTCCTTCTCTTTGAAACAACCCTTATACTCCTTAACCATACAACGACTTGATGCCATCAATGTCATCCTGGCCCAAGACAAAGTCAGGGCTGTAGCCGGGGTAGTAGGCCTGCATGATTGAGCCGGTGTCTGTGCTGTGCTTCAAGCCCAAACTGTGTCCGATTTCATGGGTGGCTACGAATTCCAGAAACTTGGTATTTTCGCCTAGGACAAAGAATAGGATTTGAATACTGAAATTTGCAGTTTATATGATCTAAAAATAATGAGAATATATGGTTTACATTATTTTTTACATTAAAACCTAAAAAGATTGCCTGGCTACAAAGATCGAATAAATTGCTTGAAAGACGATTGTAGTTAACACTCATTAATTATAATTATAATTTAAAATTTATAAATACTTCTTGATTGAAACTGATTTCATGAAAAGACTTCAAAACTATTTGTAACATTTCCATCAACATGAACTGTCTTAAATAAATTAACACACTCACCGGTTGGTTTTTCCTTACACCATGTCTCAGCGTCATCGAAGTGAATGACTCCTGACTTGGGGTAGAAGGCATGACCGAGAACTTTACCGACGCCGTCAAAACTGGCTTTGTCGGTGTGGAGTCCCTCTGCAAAGCCGATCTTGAAAGTCGCTTCTGCTTCGCTGGCTGCCACCGAAAACTTAAGGTTTGGAGCGACGGCTGTCCACCTCTGTTGGGGCGTTTAAATAGTTTGATCAATGTTGGCTTTGAGAGTGTGAAAACTATTTTATAGATGTTCAGTTATTTCCATAATTAAACTAATTTTCTTGTAATTTAGGGAAAAATAATTATAATTAAAAATTTATTTTCAAATGCATAATACCTGAAAAGCTTTCGAAATTGCGCTATCGACATCTGCGTTCGTCATTCCTTCGGTTTTTGTGGGGTAGCTGGCAATGAAGTAACTGAGGTCCGTCTTGTCCCATTTACCTGCATGAATTCATTGTTAAAAGTCTCATTAATGATAAGAAGAAAAAGTTATTGTTTTTACGAATGATAGCTTATTATTTGATAAGATGAAAAGGCGCTACTAACCGCTTGATACAACAAATCTCTTTCCTCTGAGATCCTTTTCTTCCAAATCAGCAGCTCCACATCTGGGTGCCTTCAATAGAGCCAAAGTCTTATCGTTCAACTTACCTGTTTGGATGTAATTAATTATTCGAAAATATTCATTTTCAATTAATCAACTGTTTTTTTAAATATCAAAGAAATTAATTTCGTGATAACAGTTTTAAGTTAAGATTTAAGGATTAAGGTTCTATTTGTACGTGACACACCAGTGACTTCGAGGCCTCCGAACAGCTGCATGTTCTTGATGGCGTCTTCAACACTCTCCAGGTTGTTCTCACTGCCTATCCTCAAATAGCCGTATGTCGTGAGAAAGTTCTGGAAAAAGAGAGTATGGTTTTTACTGATTGCAAGAGGCAGCAAGGAGTTGGAAAGAATGAGTTTGAATAGGTAATGTTGAATATGACATAATTATTTTATAGAAAATAATTATAGAATAAAAGGTTGAGTAGAAAAAAATAGAAAAAATGAACTGACAGCCATTTCCTTGCTGATGAGACCTTTGTCATCACTGGGAGGCTCCTCGTCGTCACTCTTGGCCTGGGAGAGGAAGAGGAGGCAGACCACGAAGATGGTCTTGAGGAACATGCTGCAAAGTGGCTGAAGTTGTGTTTCCAAAATAATTCTCGTGTAGTTGAGATGGAAGCAACAACCGCTGATGGGAGGGTCTGCTGGTGAGGGTCTTATAAATACTTTAGCCATGCAGGTGTTCTATTGTGGAGCTCGATGGAAGAAGAAAAGTGTTTTATTGAGCGGAAAACGTTTAACGAGCTTCGGAGAATGCTCGATTCAATTGTATTTTTCAAGAAAGTTTCAATTGTATAAAAATCAATCTCAGCAAAAATAACTTAAAAGATTTCTTAGTGCATCCTAAAGGAAGTCGTTTTAGTCGATTACAATAGACGTCGATGTTCCGAAACACTAAAGCGAGGTGGGTTTGATTCGAAGTTTATTGCTTTTTTTCACGCAATTTTTTGAAAAAATGGGATGGCTGTGGAAAATAACTTTAGTTTGCCAATCAATAGACTTGACATTGATTGTTTTATTTGCTCGAAAGCTTCTTGAATGTGGGCGTGAAGGCATTTTCCTCATTGATTATGTCGTTTCTTAAGAAGTTCGGGGTTAAAACCAGTTCACAGTAAGTATTCTCATTAGTATGCTCTAGTAAGCAGGAGAAAGGTGACTATGTTTACAATTTATGTTATTTTTAATTATTAGTATAGAAATTGATGATATAATTTTAATTATATATAAAGGAAGGATAAGTTATTAAGAATAGGCAACAACAAAAATACAGAAAGTTTGAAAATTGTATTAAATATTTTTCTTAAGCAATTTGTTTAAAATATTTGTTTTCTTTTTTAAATTAGCAAAAAAAAAAAAAAATATATAATTTTATGATAATCAACAAACTATTAAAACCATATTGTAGTTAATTCATTTTAAAACAAATGCCAATTTGAGGATGTTGAGTTTACTGGTTATTTAACTTTCTGTTTTTTATATGTTTCTATAATGGAAAACTGAGCCAATTTGGTTAAAGGCATCGACTAAAGAAATTTAAATAAGATTTTCCTAATATAATAAAATATAACGTTTGTCCATTTAGCTTTTTAGACTAACATTTAATTTTTGAATATTTTTGCTGTATTTGTAATTTTGAAATACTTAGTTTTAAATACATTATGACAAAACTTCTAGGTATAAAACTCCTAACATTTTTACCCTTTGACAAAATAATCCTGACTACGCGTTGTTTTGTCGCCAACCTCGCTGAACTCGTTATATCAATCATGGACTTAAGTCACAACCAGTCAGAGAAACTAACAAATAAATCCGTTTGATCAGTCCGTAATACCATCAGTGAATTTTCTTTATAATTGAACATGAACAGCATGGGCGGTGATCCTGGGGTCAGGACCCCCCACTTTTAAAACTTTTTTAATATTAAAAAATCCTATTTTGATATCAATCAATCAATCAATCACTAATGATTTGTATAACGCCCTTTACTAAGTGAACAAAGGTGCTCTTCAAATAAATTTGTTAAATAAAACGGTTTTTAGACCACTACCAATATATGTATATATATAAATTTAAATATATATGAAAAGAATCAACCTCAATAATCCAACCTCACCCACACCACCATGACAATCACCGCCAAAAATCACTATCACCACAAATAAAACATTCAATCATCACCACAATACCAACACTCATACCACAGCACAATCATCACCGCATCATCTTCAAAACAACAAAACACAATCATCATTCTTCTCAATTTTCTGTCTTGCCACTGGTGCCGAGGCTGCGAAAGAGGGTGAAGGAGAAGTCTTTGCCAACGCTGGTACTGCTGCTGCTATGGAAGGATTTCTCCATTATCCTTTCTCCTTGAGCGCTTTGATTCCCTGCGGCCATCTTGGTCTGCTGCGGCCATTCCTTGACAGATTCAAAACAACCAACATTCGCACTAAAAACATTCTAATTAATTAAATTAAATTTTTATTTAGACTTAAGATTCTAAAATTTTAATATATTATACCCAAAACCGTTTATTCTACAAATTTGTTTGAGCGGCTGCCAATATGGCTTGATATGAGCATAATCGTCAACCATGAGATAAAAGTGAATGTTTATACAGTGATACATTGTGAGTATGTGTATTTATAATGATAGCTGTCTAAAACAAAAATGTTCTCACTTAAACACTCTTTCACCTACTTTTCTTTTCATCTCAAAGGCGTTGAAGGGATCCTGGGGTCCACCTTTACAAGAAACCCCTCAATCTTTAAAAATACACAATTCTTAACTCTAATTTTGATACGAGTCTAATCGTCATGGCATCTCAAAATGCAAATACAGTAATACATTGTGAGTATGTATGGGCAGCGATGCTGGGGGTCTTGGGGTCCATCTTAACATGGATCCTCTTCAATTTTTCAAATAAAATAATTTCTCAACTCTCATCTTAATAAAAGTATAATCGTCAACCATAGCATGAAACAGAATTGTTATTCAGTAATATATTTTGGGTAGGCGTAGCTATAGTGATAGCTGCCTGAAGCAAAATTATTCTTTGCTTACTTAAATATTCCTCCACCTACTCATCTTTTTATATTTATGGATTCAAATAAATGAATTTCATTTAGAAAAAAATTAATTAATGATTTTTAAATTTTCGCAAGTAGACATTCAGGATGCTTTTCATAAAAAAATTGGTTCATTTTTGCAATCAGACAGATTTACATTTGTATAAAAAACATTCATATTATGTTACTTATTTTGCATGGGCGATGTTCATAGAGGGGTTCTGAGGTCCACCTTAAAATCGACCATTTCAATTTTTTAGACGAACCAAAGTTAATGAATTTCAAAAGGCTTCGAACATTAACTAAAGTTGCGGTTAAATCAAACCACAAGTTTCATATCACATGACTGCCAAAATGAAATGCTGATGCTTTTAGCTCATTCTATCGTTAGAAAAATAGTGTGCACTGTTAATGTCGAATCAAGGCAGTTTGGTGTTGTGGTTGACGGCACACAAGACTGCAATGGGTTAGAGCAAGAATCGATATTCATTTATTTTGTTGATGAAGCTCTAAATGTTAATGAACAGTTTATTGGTTTATTCAGCCCACTAGACACGATCGGAAAAACATTATCTGTTGTAGTAAAAGATGTTCTGATCAGAATTATGCTACCCATAGAAAACCTCAGAGCTCAGACTTATGACGGCGCTGCTAGCATGAGCGACCGGTACAACGGTTGTCAGGCTATTATCAGCAGTGAGAATCCGCTTGCAATGTTTTTCCACTGTTTTGCACATTGTGTAAATCTTGTTGCCCAGTACACAACTGCCGCAAATTCCTTTGTGAGCAATTCACTTTAGTTTGTCTAAGAGTTAGGTGCTTTTTACAATCGTTCAGGGAAGGTCAAGAAGCAGTTTAGTGATGCTTTAGTGCCTCTTATAATTGACTTGCTTGATGAGCCACTGAATAAAAAGTATAATATAAAACTTCTTTGCCCTACAAGATGACTGGCCAGAGTATAGACAGTGTCTTCTGTGCTTCAACAGTATGAAGTGGTACTTGTTAGCTTTGAATCATTTGCTTCCATTGGTACTGCTGATGAAATAGCTAAAAAGGCTCGAGGCTTTTTTTCAACAGGACACTACTACACTGGCCCTCAAGCTAGTTGTTTTGGTGTTTTCACTTCTGGAACAGTTAAAAGGTCATTGCAGTCAGCAAGTGCCATGGTCAGTGGAATGATTGCAGCGACTGATTCAGTTGTGCAAGAACTGCGTCGCCTACGATCAGATGGTTTTGGCATATGATCTCGAGCGCATAAATGTATATAGGCTCATTCCATCTTTGGAACTGGTCCATCTTGAGCAACCTTCCTCTATTAGGTAGTGTTTGAAATAAATTACTGATAAATATAAAAAAGAAACGAAATATCCCATCTATTTCTGCAGCAGAACTTATTTACACAGGCGTACAGTTATAAAGTGACAGCGGTAAACAATCAAAGCTTCACACGTAAAAAAAGGCGATTTCAGCGTTTCAATGCTTTAACGAAGGACAAATAGGAGAGCCAGTAAGTGAAAAACTAAGACATTAAGACATTAAAATTAATGACATTCGTCATCTTGCCCGGCTCGTCATCATGCCCCGGTCTCCCTTACTTTTTATTGTTTCGCGATAATATTAATAAATTCAACTATTTGAATTCTACTTCTTTATGTCTTTAGGTTTCACATTCATTTTTTGTATAAATTTCGTTGAAAAGTTATTTTTCGTTTTTAAGTTTTATTATATTTAAAAGTTGAATAATATTTTTTTAATTCTAAAAATATATTCAAAAACAACTCTTTTTTTTAAATGATAAAAACAGTTTCAAAAGTTTAATTTTTATAACAAAATCAAAATGTAAATGTTTATTTAAATCGATTAAGTTATCGAACTTAAATTTTGTATAACCTTAACAAACAGACAACAGGCAACCACTTTTTTCAAGATATTTGTTCAATCTGTTATTTGCTTCTTATTGAATAGTAAGGATTTTAATTCATGAAAAAGTTTATAAATTCCCAAAGAAGCTTTGAAGCTTTCGTGGCAAGATGTGCAGCATACTCCTTATCTTCCTTGTCTTTTTGGTGCATTGTGAATGCCAACCAAGTGAGTTTTAATAAATATTTTAACATTTTCTTGAAACATAAATCTATCGTTGTTTGTATTTAGCAGGTTATTTATGTATATTTGAGTTGACTTTCAGTGTTAGGGCTAGGGTTAGATTTATAGTTAGAGTTTTTCATCCACTCTCGTTCTCTTCTTCGGCTTCATTTTAAAACAAAAAAATTTTCAATTAATTAATCAAATCGAATTTTTTTTCAATTAATTAATAAAATCACGCTATAATTAATGTCAATTTATGTAGCCATTCGTTTTTCCCACCACTCTAGTTGATAAATTATCTTATAAATTTCATGAGAGCGCAGGATATTTTTTCAGTTTTTTATTTCGTATACCTCAATACAACTTAATAATTATAATAGGGTTATATTTGAACATCTAATAGGAGTTAAATTATCTGCTAAGGCTAATACAATTTTAAAATGTATTTTAAAACTGTCATAAATAGAGTTAAATGGATATGCCTTACCTAATACATGTTATAGTTTGAAAATTCTTCAATATATTTTAGTTTATTTCAAGCATGGAAAAAATACCAAAGTTTTTTTTATACTTCATTTCAGAAATTGAAATAACAGACATTTGTCAAAACATAGTAAAATGGGACGTGAAAAACGACGCAAAAATGGCTGAAGTAACATATGAATATTACGATATATTATTTGAGGATTTTATTTACCCGAACGTAAACCTAGAACAGGCAAGCGTTTACGATATGTAATATTTGATACAAAAGTTAAAATTATGTTCGCATACTTTAAATTAATGAATGTTTACTGTATAATTATATACAATACATGATATCATAAATACATTCAATGTTTAACACAATAAGAAAAAAGAAATTTATGAAAACTATGTAAAGAAATCCCAAAGCGAAGCAGATTTCTTTCTTTGTCATAAAAAGGAGATAGAAAAATGTAATAATGAAACCCTATTGAAAGTTCTTGACCATTACAAGACGAAATCTGATAAGTCTTTGTCTGATGAAGAAAACAAGTAAGAGAGTTCTAGAGAGTAAATTATATTCCGTGAAAATTTCACAATGACTTCTATTCAAATAATAATAATAAACTTATTGTGATAAAAATAAGCTGAATAGAATCTGATGATCTTCAAAATTTTTTACTGATTTAAATATATATAAATAAATAAACTTTAAATAGGTTACTTGAAAGCGAAATGAAGAAAGTGAGGACATTCTTCGAAAATAAAGTTGAGATTGACGGGACTCCATACTCAAGCACTGAGCGGATCGAATACATGAAACAAAGGGATTACAAAAAGTTGTGGAGTGGCTGGCAGCAGTACCACGACAATGCATCTGCTGAGCTAAAGGAACCTTTTAGGATAATTGTAAACATGACTAAGATTCAAGCTCAAAACAAAGGTTAGATCATGCGACGATTGTTCAATTTTTTTTCATGAAATTTTCACATTCTATTCAATCCTAACGCATTCTTTTATTTTAGTCTTTTAAACTACTGACGAATGCGAACTTTTCGATTTCAAGGTTATGATAACTTGGCGGATGAGTGGCTGATGAGCGAGTTTGGCGACAAGCGAATGGAGGGCAACATGGACGATCTGCTCAGAGACATGTTTCCCTTGTTCACCAGAGTGCACGCCTATGTCAGACATAAGGTGTTCAACTTCTACAAGGAACAAGTTGCTAGTGAAAGCGAAGAAATCATTAAAGTTTTCAGTGATCCAAGAAATCCCATTCCAGTTCACATACTAGGTACTCACTTTTCAAATATCTAAAATCAAAGAAAAAACATTTGAATATTTTTATTTGTAAGATTAAACATTAGTTTGATTTGATACATACATTAAAAACATTTCAAACTAAGGGGATATGTGGGCACAGATGTGGATTCGTGTTGAAGATCTTGTGACACCGTTCCCAGAAGTTGAATCTATAAACATTGGTGAGATCTTGATAAAGAAAAACTTTAACTCAACTAAGCTGATGAGACTAGCGGAAACATTTTTTACTTCAATGGGTCTGGAGAAAATGACTGACACGTTTTGGGAAAAATCCCGGTTTGATCAAGAAGGAAATATGGACTGTGTTGCTTCGGCATGGGACTTGGTGAAGAAAGGTGACTACAGGTGAGAATTTATAGCCATAGTTTCAAATAAAATGTATGAAATCTGAAAAAAATATTAATGTGTATGTCATTTGAAGTTATTTGAACTTCTTTAAAACTTGCTTTTTGATTGATAAAAAATATAAGAGAGACCGGGGCAGGATGACCTGGTTAACGATTCATGTCGTTTTGTTATTTTATTTTTAAAGATAATTTTTTTTTATTTCATGAACTGTTAGAACATTCATTTGTTGTAATAAATATATCAACATTTATTTTTAAAAATAAATATAATTAAGAAATAATTTTATTTTTCGACAACCTTACTAAATTTTCATCTTGCCCCAGTACCGGGGCAAGATGATAATTCTGAAAAAAAGCTAAAAATTTCTTTTTTTGAATATTTTGCATAGTTAAGCCAATCATAAGAATGTTCTTAAAATTTGAAAATATCAAATAAAATCAAATAAATTGTAAGATCATGAAAATAGGATGAAATCTAAACACCCGTAATTATCTATAATTTACAGCATACATTCTTTGCGGTAATTTTTTGATTTATAATAATTAACTAATAATTAAGCCAGCACAAAAACTCCCGTATCACAATCATATTTATTTTTGAAAATTCTGAAAAACGAGTTAAGATGACAAGCATGCCATCTTCCCCCGAACGGCTTAGTTACAAATTTTCGTTTTTATTACCATGTATGAAATCAACTAATTGACAACTATTTATGTTAATAGATAGTATTATAAATAAAGTACTTATAAATATTTTTTTCAAACGAAATATGTTACCTATTTCTGCAGCAGAGCTTATTTAAACGTACATAAAAGGTATAATGTGACCGCGGATAACAATCAGAGCTTCACAACTAAAAAAATAAGGATTTGAGCGTTTGCATACTATTATTTAACGAAAGGGAGGAAGGAGAGCCGTGTTTGTTGAATGCTCTTAACTAGTGTAAAACTGAAAAATAAGAAATTCGCTCTCTTGCCCTGCTCGTCATCTTGTCCTATATGCACAGTATAGTGGCTCCAAGTTACAGCTTACGTCCAAAGAACATTTGTGGCTATTGAATATTAATTTTGGTTTTGAAGCTCAACAAAGTTCACAATAAAAAAGTGTTTACAATTTCTTTTGGCGTGTTCCGCAGGTTCGCGATCACGACCGCAGGGCTCGACAAAATGTTTAAACTATGAAAGCGTTGCGCAAGTCGACATATTATTTTTTCATCTAGTTATTCTATATATTTCATTTTTCTAATCAGCATCACGTAATGAAGTATTGACAACACCATCCTAATATTTTCGATCTTATAAAATCCCAATGCACAGATTCTAAACAAATTCTTTAAAAAAAATATTTTAAAAAGAGAAAAAGCTGCTGATAAATGTAGAGCTGTTTTATATTTAGTATGTTTTAGAAGCATAAGTGAGCCTTTAATCATAATTTAACACTTGAAAATAAACTTATGAAAATAAACTTATGAAAATAAACTTATGAAAATAAACTTATGAAAATAAACTTATGAAAATAAACTTATGAAAATAAACTTATGAAAATAAACTTATGAAAATAAACTTATGAAAATAATCTTATGAAAATAAACTTATGAAAATAAACTTATGAAAATAAACTTATGAAAATAAACTTATGAAAATAAACTTATGAAAATAAACTTATGAAAATAAACTTATGAAAATAAACTTATGAAAATAAACTTATGAAAATAAACTTATGAAAATAAACTTATGAAAATAAACTTATGAAAATAAACTTATGAAAATAAACTTATGAAAACAAACTTATGAAAATAAACTTATGAAAATAAACTTATGAAAATAAACTTATGAAAATAAACCTATGAAAATAAACCTATGAAAATAAACTTATGAAAATAAACTTATGAAAATAAACTTATGAAAAGAAACTTATGAAAAGAAACTTATGAAAATAAACTTATGAAAATAAACTTATGAAAATAAACTTATGAAAATAAACTTATGAAAATAAACTTATGAAAATAAACTTATGAAAATAAACTTATGAAAATAAACTTATGAAAATAAACTTATGAAAATAAAATTATGAAAATAAAATTATGAAAATAAAATTATGAAAATAAAATTATGAAAATAAACTTATATTTCCAAGGATAATGATGTGTACCCAAATGAACGATCTGAATTTTTACACTGCACATCACGAAATGGGTCACATAGTTAACTTCATGCTGTTTTCCGATCAGCCCTTCATGTATAAAGACGTTACTTCTCCTTCTTTCAGCGAAGCTATTGGTAAATCTCATTACATAAAAAGCCTATTTTTTAATCATTTCTTTTAATTCAAGCAAATAATTCATCGTAAAATTATATATTTTTTCAAGGCTTAAACTTAAATCCTTAACGTAACGGACATTGAATATTTGTAAGCTGTTGATTTTCTTCTGATAATCTAGAACTGCACAAATTCAGGGGACACGATTGTTTTATCTGCTCGAAGCAGAAAACATTTGCAAGCAATTGGATTTTTGGAAAAGTCTACGGAAGAAGACGAAGAGATTATTAAAAGTATTTAACTTCACTTCTTAGAGTAAAAAAATACTTTTTATGTTACATTTTTAGTTTAAGAGTAAATATTAGGATATTGTCAAGTTTTTGCTTATAACTTTTTATATATCATATCAACTATAAAAAGAAAGTTAAAAATTGATAATTGATCATGTTTCTTCAGAGCAAAGAATAAATTATTTGATGCAAAAGGCTCTATTTCAAGTAGCTTTTTTACCTTTCACATACGTGGTTGAAAAGTGGAGGTTTGCAGTTTTCAGAGAAAATATAACTGCCGACCAATACAACAAGAAATGGTGGGAAATGAGGTTTGAGCCTAAAAATATTTTTGTAAAAATAATTTTTTCTAAGAATATATTTTAAATATTGTTTTTACAATAATCTTTTTAACCAAAAATAATGGTCAAATTTCTAATATTTTTTTATTGACAAGCTATGTTTAAAATATTATATTTTTAAAATTAAGATTGAAGTACAGCGGAATTTCTTCACCAATTGAAAGACCTGACAACGGTTTCGATATTGGTTCGAAGTTTCATATTCCTGCATTAGTTCCAATGATCAGGTTTGCTATAAAAATTAATGAGATCATAATTCAAACAGCTTTAAAACAAAAACAACATTAGATAAGTGAAAACTTAGATTTTGTTGAATAAAAATTTAGCTGATGTTTTTAACTTTTGAAAAACTTGAATTTTGCTATAATTTTCAATTATTTTCTTCAATTTAATTCCATTTTTATACGAAAAACATTAAAAAATATTTTACAATTTTAATAAAAAAAACTTTTTTCATGAGTTAACTTTTTTCATGAGTTATAACTTTTTTCATGAGTTATAACTTTTTTCATGAGTTATAACTTTTTTCATGAGTTATAACTTTTTTCATGAGTTATAACTTTTTTCATGAGTTATAACTTTTTTCATGAGTTATAACTTTTTTCATGAGTTATAACTTTTTTCATGAGTTATAACTTTTTTCATGAGTTATAACTTCTTTCTTTTGAAGTATCAATCAATCAATCAATCACAAATATTTCTATAGCGCTTTGTCGAATTCAAAAACACTTTCAAATAAATTTGTTAAATATAACCGGTTTTATTTTTTTTTGGCATTCATCCATCTCGTGAGATGATGATAGCGCTCTAATGTGTTCTTTGATGGCAGCTTCTAGAGTGGCTCAGCAGACCGATCCAGGATCGACAGTCTCTGCTGCAGCGGCTGCAGGTGAAGTCGGATGGAGGATCGAGAGCCTGATTCTGCTGCTTCATTTTTCTTCTTTGCCTTCGGGATTCCAGATGTTGCCTGCGTTCTTTCTCGGCCTTTTTGATGCCTTTGTGGACAGTCTGGCGCCAGCCCCTCCGGTCATCGGCTAGCTCTTCCCATCTGCCAGGGTCGATACCCGTAAGTTTGAGGTCGCATTTGCAGACGTCTTTGAAGCGTAGTTGCGGGCGACCAACTGGACGTTGTCCAGTAGCCAGCTCGCCATAGAGGATGTCCTTGGGTATGCGACCTTCTTCCATTCTACGCACGTGACCCAGCCAGCGTAAACGTCTTTGGCATAGAAGGAGGTGTATGCTGAGTGAGTTGGCTTGATTGAGTACGGCTGTGTGGGTGATTTTGTCTTGCCATGTTATGCCAAGGATGCGTCGGAGACAGCGAAGATGAAAGCTTTCGAGACGATCTTCTTGCCTGGCATAGGTGGTCCAGGTTTTGCTGCCATACAACAGAGTGCTGAGAACGCATGCCTGGTACACTTTGAGCTTGGTGTTTCGTGTCAGTTGGTTGTTGGTCCATACACGTTTGCTCAATCTGGCCATGACGCTGGCTGCTTTGGCGAGCCTCTTATCAATCTCGATGTCGAGGGATAGGCTGCTAGTGATGACGGAACCCAAGTATGTGAACTTGTCAGTGGCCTCCAGCACCTGATTGTCGATTGTGATTGAGGGTGGAACAGGAATATCTTGACCCATGATGTTGGTTTTCTTGATACTGATGGTCAGACCGAATTCCCTGCAAGCCTGAGCAAAGCGATTCATCAGCTGCTGAAGGTGTTCCTCCGTGTGTGACACCAGGGCCGCATCATTAGCGAACAGCATGTCTCTGATGAGGACAGTGCGAATTTTCGTCTTTGCTCTTAGGCGTGCCATGTTCAGCAGTTTCCCGTCACTTCTGGTGTGTAAATGGACACCTTCGGCAGACTCTTTAAATGCAAAGTTCAACAGCATCGAGAAGAAGATACCGAATAATGTAGGCGCTAGCACACAACCCTGTTTGACCCCACTCTTGATTATGAAGGATTCTGAGGTCTCCCTATCGTAGCTGACCACACCTTGCGTGTTTTCGTGATAAGAAGTTGTAATGTTGAGCAGCCGAGATGGACAGCCAATCTTCTTGAGTAGCCGAAATAGGCCGTTCTTGCTTACAAGGTCGAATGCCTTAGTTAGGTCGATGAAGGCGATATACAGCGGCATCCGCTGCTCTCTGCACTTTTCCTGGAACTGACGCACGGAGAAGATCATATCGACTGTGGATCTTCCTGATCTGAAGCCGCATTGCGATTCAGGATACACACGACTTGCTAGGACTTGGAGACGGTTGAGGACAATGCGTGCGAAAGCTTTACCCACGACGCTAAGCAGTGAGATGCCTCTGTAGTTGTTGTAGTCGCTGCGGTCGCCCTTGTTCTTATACAGGGTGACAATCTTGGCATTGCGCATGTCCTGTGGAACACTACCTTCTCTCCAACATAGGCAAAGGAGCTTGTGAAGTGGTTCTAGTAGAGACGGTTTACCACATTTGATTATTTCTGGTGGGATGCCATCGTCTCCTGGTGCTTTTCCACTCTTTAAGGCATCAACAGCTTTGCTGAGTTCGTCCATGGTCGGCTCGACATCCAGCTCTTCCAAGACTGGCAAGTCTTCAATAGCGTCCACTAACTATCTGAGTCACAGAGTTTTCTTAAGAATAAAGTTTCTGATAGTGTTCGACCTACCTTGCCATTTGCTTGTCTTTGTCTGTGATGGTCTCTCCTGATTTGGACTTTAAGGGTGCAGTCTTATTCGCTTACTTGTCTGTTGCTTTTTTGATGCCTTCATACATGCTCCTTACGTTGCCAGCGTCTGACGCTTGTTGGATGCTACTCGCCAGTTGAAGCCAATACTCATTTGCGCAGCGTCGAGCCGTCTGCTGGGCTTTTCTTCGGGCAGCTTTCAACACTTCGAAAGTGGACTGACTCGGGTCGCGTTTGTAATCCATCAATGCCTTTCTCTTGGCGTCATAACAGGCTCAAGATCTGCCGCATTTGCTTCGAACCAATCGGTGTTAATGTGTTCCTTTTTGCCATACGTGAGTAAAGCAGTTCTGAAGATGGTATTCCGGAGCGAGTTCCATCTGACTTCCGCATTAGGCTCTTGGTCGCAGTGTTGCAACTCTTGGTTCTTGGCCTGATGAGTGGTCTGATAGGTGTTGATTTTCGGCTGGCATTTCTTCTTGGAGAGGTGGAGCCTCTTGGGGCGCAACTTTATCTTTGACGCGATCAGAGAGTGGTCTGTATCGCAATCGGCACTATGGTAAGCTCTGGTGCTGCGGACGTTGTTCAACGAGTTGTGCCTGGTGATGATCAAGTCCAGTTGATGCCAATGATTTGATCTTGGATGTCTCCAAGACACTTGTGACATGTTTTGCTCGGTAAGTATGTGTTTGTTACGCACAGGTTGTGGTTGCAACAGAATTCGAGTAGTCTCTGGCCGTTTTCGTTCATTTTCCCGATGCCATTGTGACCCAGCACATCTGGCTATGAGTCGTGGTCAGAGCCAACACGGGCGTTAAAATCTCCCAGAAGGTAGAGATGTTCGGAAGCAGGAACTGTGGCAACAACGCTGCTTAGTTGTTCGTAGAATTGATCTTTAGTCTCGGCGCTGGCCGCATTGTCGGTGCATAGATGCACAAAAGATTAGCAAAGCCAGATGCTGTGAGAAGGCGTAAAGTGAGGATTCTCTCTGTGCCGCGGGAAGGAGGTTCAGACATACAAAGCAGGGTGTTCTTGATGGCGAAGCCGACTCCGTGTTCCCTGGTCTCCTCTTCTCCTTTTCCCTGCCAAAAGAACGTGTAGTGTTTCTCCCTCAAGGATCCAGACTCTGGAAGACGCGTTTCCTGTAGGGCTGCAACATCAACGTTTAGTCTGTGCAGCTCATGATCAATAACTGCAGCTTGCGAAGGTCTTCAATCTCACGAAGGTCATCACTCAGTCCAGTGCGCATAGTACGTACGTTCCAGCTTGCGATACGGAGAACTGGACTCTCCATCTTTTTGTATTTGTAGTTGTTTGGTGCGTGAAGATAACGGCCTGCTTCTTGAGCTGTGCTCTAAGCTCCATGCACCCACTGAAGCAGGCAGGCCGTGACGGGTAACACCTTATTGACCGGGGGCTGCCCGCCTTAAGACGGGCGGTAGTTACCATGGGACAGCGAGAGTCCCTCCCACCATTGAAGACAACCCGTGGCGTCCAGCTCTACGCCAATTGAGCAGGGACTTATAACCCGTAAACTGCTGTCTTCTTGTTTGTGCTCTCGCTGTAAAGCGAGACTGGAGTAAACATCTCCAGGGCGCTAGCCTGGGCAAAGCGTGTGGAGGTCTTGTGCTGCTCAAACAACAGGACTCCCCTCTCGGCTTTGTCGACTAGATCCAAGGGGGTGCAAGCACCACGCTTAGAGCCGACTTGGCTGCAGGAGTTGCCGGAAGGACTTCATAGACGACGATCCACCGCCTTAGGGACTCCGACTCTTGATTTTTCCTCGGGTTTGACTCCCAAAGCCTTTTCCATGAATGGATAGCCTGCAAGGTTGGTAGTCAGAGTTTTCCTTCTCTTAGATGGGTTGCGTTCCCGGGCTGACGAGCCCCATCTGCCCGAAGCGACTAGTTTTAAGGCGCCAGTGACCCGCCTTCGTCCCTTCTCCTGTCAGTAGAAGCAGTTCCGCCGCGAGCAGGCCAGGAGTTGGACTTAGTTGTCAGAGGCGGTACAGAGACGCACGCCGTAAAGGAGCACTTTATAGGCAGTGGGAGCTTATCCCCACTGCCACCCCTTGGCTATGACAACCTTGGAACAGCATTATCACCACATCATCTTCATAACGACAAAACATAATAATCATTTTTCTTAATCTTCTTGCCATTGGTGTTAAGGCTGCGACAGGGGGTGAAAGAGAAGTCCTTGCCAACACTGTAACTGTTGTTGTTGTGACAGGTTTCTTTCTTTGGTCGCACTTCACCTGGTTCCCTGCAGTCATCTTGGTTTGATGCGGCCTTCTTGGTTTCCTGTGGTCATTCCTTGACAGACTCAAAACGACCGACATTCACACAAAAAACATTCTAATTAATGATATTTCATTCTTATTTAGATTTAAGATTTTAAAATTTCAAAATACTATACCCAAAACCGTTTATTCCACAAATGTATTTAAGCGGCTACCAAAATGACAGCCGCTAACCAAAGATCCTAATCAAAGTAGACTACTTATAATTAAATTTTTCTAAAACTTTAAGACCGGATTTAAAGAACCATGAAACTTACATTCAGGTACTTTTACAGTTTCATAGGGCAATTTGAGTTCCATGAGGCTCTGTGCAAGGCTGCAGGACAGACAACAGACTTTGACAACTGTGATATATACGGATCCGAGGAGGCTGGCAATAAATTGAGGCAAGCTTATGGAAACTTGACTTTAGAACTGTATCTTTAAATTTTGGTATTTACATTCAATGTTTTATAAGGTAAGATTTTATCTTCAAAATTTTGATAATTAAACAAAATGTATTATATTAAAACGAAAATAATCGCAATAATAAACGACAGGGAGTTTTTGAGTCCAGGAAAAAGCGAGTCTTGGAGAGAAAGCATGGAGAAGTTTACTGGACACGATAACTTTCGCTCAGTGCCTTTTGTCAACTACTTCAAGCTACTGGATGATTGGCTGATAGAACATCTTGAAGAGAATAACATACCGATTGGATGGGAGGGTATGTGGGATAAGAGTTAAAGAAATACAATTTTCTTCCTAATAGAGAAAAACTGACTCTAAATAGTTCAAACTATATTTAACAATTATAAATTATTGAATATCTTACAATTTATAAGGTGGATTGTGAGTTTTTTCGCGTTAACTATAACCTAGTTTAACTAATATATTTGGCCAATTTACAATAAACTATGCAAACTCTATATTCATTTGATCCTCAATACATGCATATATTAGGGAGGGAGGGCAAAGTAGGCACAAAATCGAATAATTGGAAATTTGTTACTTCCACTTTGAATATGGTTCACTAGGTTATTTCATGAATATTACATTGGAAGTTGGTACTTTTGATGAAACCCCCTCCCCCACACCCAAAAAACTAAATCGAAGATTTAGGCTCAAAATCAAATGAAATCATTAGATAAATTAAATTACTCAAATTTTACGATAATAAAGTTACTTAATATAATATATAAAATATTATAATATTATAAAAATATACAAAATATTTGTGCCGCCCACACTACACTGGGCTTCAGTAGTGGCATGAATACAGTTCTGCAATTGGTTGAAACGGATATAAGGATATATAAGGTTTTGAAAAGTTTTATGGTGGAAAAAAACGTTTCTAGAATAAATATAAGTGTAGATGGACATGCACTTGACATGTGTCTTCAGCTGGTGGCTTCTGAGCTCAGCCAAACCCTGGAACCGATTCAATGAGTTTCTCCTCTACCTTGAGCAAAGAATGGTATCCAGTGGGCTGTTTTTTTTTACGAAAACAACAAATTCGGGTTTTTCCAAGACAACAACAATTCTTATTCACCACTTTAATGATCTCACGGAGAAACTCATTGAATTAGTTCCAGCATTTGAGCATTTGGAGTAAGTCTATAAGTTAATTATTGTTATGCAGCCTCTTCTTAATACGGTTTTAGATATGCAAAAAAGAGACAAAGACATTGATGAAGAGGCCTTACCTATGGAGTACCCAATCAGTGAGCAGGCTTCTGAAATCGATGACACTTTCATTCACAACCGTAGAATGAAGAGGCAGTGTGGTAAGGTGACACATAGACTATAGAAATTAGTAAATTGAATGCAGTCAGTAGATCCATCATCCTATAAAAAAGCCAGCAGCCGAGAGATGGACAGATCCCGTCTTTCGGAGGCTTCAAAGCAACGGGTCAAACAAACAAACAGTTAAAACTGGACTAGAGTAAAGAAAAGGAAACTAAGTTTCAAAAAAGCAAAAATGTAAAAACTGGTTTATAGAAAGAAGCGAAAAACACTTAAACTTTCATGCCTGATGAAATCAAAAAATGATCCTTTCACTGAAAATGAAGAAGTTTAGAAAAAATTAGAAAAAAAGTATCAACCAAGAAAGATTAAAATATATATATATAAATCAAAAAGTTTCAAAACGTCCAACTTAATATTGACCCCTTCAATTTTTTAGATGAACCAAAGCTAATGAATTTCAAAAGAATTCGAATAATAACTAAAGTTGTTGTTAAATCAAACTACAAGTTTCAAATCACATGACTGCAAAAATGAAATGTTGATGCTTTTAGCTCATTCTATCGTTAGAAACATAGTGTGCACGGTTACTGCTGAATCAAACTGTTGTGGTTGACGGCACACAAGACTGCAATGGGTATGAACAGGAATCGATATGCATTCGTTTTGCTGATGAAGCTCTAAATCAAAGATGCACAACCCGCGGCCCGCGGGCCGCATGCGGCCTTTCAGCCTGTTTAATGCGGCCCCCAGACAACTAGTTCATTTTGGCTATTTGCGGCCCTAACAGAATTTTAAATCGACGCACCCGCCCATCTCTTTTTAATAGTACTGTTTGCACATTCCTAATATAAAATGATTGAAACAACAACAACGAGCGATAATTGAGTTGTTTTAATTTAGTAAGAATGTCAAAGCGTAAAATTGAAGCAGAAAATCGTCAGTTTAATGAAGAATGGACAAATGCAGCATTTCAACGGAACAGCTTTGGGCCTAATTTGTCGCGAGTCCGTAACTGTAATGAAGGACTAAAATTGCAAAAGACATTATGAAACCAAACACGCTGCTACGTTTGATGATGTGAAAGGCAAAGCTAGAATAAATAAAATTGATCAACTTGTAAAAAGATTGTCATCTGAGCAAAATATGTTTACAAAAAAAAGAAATGAAAATAAGACTTTTGTTCGTGCCGGTTGTGCCGTAGCACAGATTATTGCGCGATTGTCTCGACCATTTACTGATGGTGATTTCGTCAAAGAATGCATGCAAGCCATTTGCAAAAAAGTCTGTCCTGAGGAAACAGACCTGTTCAACAAAGTGCCATTGTCACGGATGACAATCCAGCGCCGGGTGGTTGATTTACCCAACGACGTTTGTGAACAGTTGCGTGACAAGCCTGCCATTTGCAAGTATTTTTCAATTGCCTTAGATGAGAGCACGGAGAACGTTGACACAGCACAGCTTTTGGTTTTTGTTCGAGCGGTGGATGAAAACTGTAAATTAACTCAGGAATTAGCAGGAATGGCCTCTCTACGTGGACGTACAACTGGTGCAGATATTTTTGGAAGAGTGAAATCTGTTCCTGAAAACCTTAAAGTTCAGTGGCTAAAGCTTTGTAGGGTTAATACTGACGGTGCACCCGCCATGACTGGTTAAGAATTAGGACTTGTTGCTCATCTGCGATCACATTTGCGAGACTTAGGAATTCCAACAGACACCATCCACGCATACCACTGCATCATACATCAAGAGTCACTGTGTACACGAGTCATTAATTTTGATAATGTTATGAAATTTGTTTTTAAATTAGTGAACTTCATACGAGCAAAAAGACTTAACCATCGACAATTCAGATCATTTCTTGAAAACATTGAGTCAGAGTATCGTGACATACCATATCACACTTGTGTAAGGTGGCTGAGTCGAGGAAAAGTTCAAACTAGGTTTTTTGTGTTACGAAAAAAAATCTGTGACTCCTTATTACCAAAGGCAAAGACACAGCTGTTTTTACAGACAAACAGTGGTTGGCAGACTTAGCATTTTTGACAGACATAACAGAACACTTAAATAAATTGAATCTGCGTCATCAAGGCAAAGATCACTACATCTTTGATATGTACCAAGAGCTGATGTTATTCACGTTGAAGCTACGGCTGTTTTGTTCGAATCTGCAATCTGGTAATTTATGTCATTTTCCTATTTGTTCTGCTTTTCAGAAGGAATACCAGTGTGACTTTAATAAATACCACGATAGTTGTGAAGCTTTACTAAAGGAATTTAATGAACGTTTTGATGCATTCAGGGAGCATAAGGAATTATTCAACTTCATCCGTGACCCTTTCTCTTGTGCTGTAGAATCCGTACATGAGCAATGTCAGTTAGAAGTCATTGATCTTCAATTTTCACCAGAATTAAAGTCTGCGTTTCAGCATAACTCCATTTTTACTTTTTATGGAAGTCTTAGTTCAGTTAAATATGGAGCGGTCAAAGATTTGGCTTGCCGAATCTTGTCTGAATTTGGCAGCACATACGTGTGTGAACAAACGTTTTCAGTCATGAACACAAATAAAAATAAACGGAGATCATCTTTGACTGATGATAATGTTTGTTCGATTTTGAGGCTTGCAACAACAGAACTCGAAGCCAATATTGACAATGTTGTTGCAACCATTCAGGCTCAACCTTCTCATTAAAATACTAAAATTTAGTTATTTATACATTTTCAAATAACGTTATTTTTTTAATGACATTTATTAAAAACTTGCATTCTTTGAGTTTTTTAAAATTTAGTTATTCATACATGTTTAAATAACGTTATTTTTTTATGAAATTCATTAAAAACTTGCATTCTTTGAGTTGTTTTATTTTGTCATCTATGCGCACGCTGATGCAGCCCTTGGCGCCCAGGGACTCAGTAATTTTGGCCCTAAGGCTGAAAAAGGTTGTGCACCCCTGCTCTAAATGTTAATAAACAGTTTATTGGTTTATTCAACCCATCAGACACGACTGGAAAAACATTATCCGTTGTAGTAAAATATGTTCTGATCAAAATTATGCTACCCATAGAAAACCCATAGTAAAGGCTCGAGGCCTTTTTTCAACAGGGCACTACTGCACTGGCCCTCAAGTTAGTTGTTTTGGTGTTTCCACTTCTGGAGCAGATAAACAAGTCTTTTCAGTCTGCAAGTGCCACGGTCAGTGGAATGGTTGCAGCGACTGATTCAGTTGTGCAAGAACTGCGTCGCCTACGATCAGATGAACAATTTAACTTCATTTTCAGAAATGTAAACAGTATGGTTTTGGCATAGGATTTCGAGCCGATACCTGTACCTCGGGTGCGAGAGCTGCCACAAAAGTATTGTGGACTGGGTCCAGCTTATGTAGCAACAACACCAGAGGAACATTATCGAGCAGCATATTAGGCTGTCATAGACATTGCAATCCCGCAACTCACAGAAAGGTTCAATCGAGATTCTCTTGGTTGGCGGTCATACTTGCAGCTGGAGACAATGTTGCTAACTGGTGAAGTGAACCATGATATTTGCAAGCAGTATTGTGAGTAGTCTTTGTTCACAGTTAGCTATGTTTAAAAACCAGAATGAACTTTAAAAAAAGCGCAAAAAATAATGCTAGCTATGATCCTGGAAGTCAGACATCTGTTTCCTTAGGTTGAAAGATTGATCAGGTTGATGCTTGTGTGTCCAACAATGTAATGCACTGCAGAAAGATCTTTTAGTGCTTTACGGCGTCTTAAGACTTGGTTGCGTGCACCTATGACACAGCCTCGCTCGAATTCACTGGCCATTTGTCATGCACATCAGGATATACTTGACAGTCTGGATTTAAAAAAGCTAACAGAAGACTTTTCCAGTCGGTCGGACATTCGAAGGGGTCATTTTGGAAAATAAATTGTTACAGTATTAAATTTTTTACATGTTTTTTACATGACATTTATCGATATTTTCACCTTTGTTTCAGTTTCACAAGTTAAATGTATTACATATTGAGAAGGCCAAAATAATTTTTTTTAAATCTTGTTCCTTATTCATTTTTGAGTCAAATAGTGAAAAAACTGAAAATCACTTTACATTTGCCAAAGTTATATAACAATATACAGCGGCATGTTTTTTTGACCCAGAGTGTATTTTTATCTGTCTGTTGGACTGGCTAACCCAATAAATTGTTCATTTATCATTAGAGTTTCATCAAATCTAAGTCTAAAGATTTAAAAGTGTAGTTAAGGTCTAATGGTGCTCTATATTTTCTAAGAATTCGTGACATGTTAGTGTTATTTTGGTGGGATCTCTATGTTCTGTGTTGATATATGAAATACTTCGTGAGATAAAGGCCCGATGGCCACCCAGAGAAAATATCATTGTCCTATGGCATATTGAAAAATTTATTATCTGAAAAAAACTCATCGTTTTTAGAAAAATTGCGAGACCCAGCCCCCCCTGGTTGCGCCACTGGACATAGGTATATGGATGCAAATCTGTTAAAATTTGTTTTTTTATATAAAAAGAACTGATAAATATATTTTTAAAATAATGAAAGGATTTGTGGAACGTTTTCTTCAGTCGTTTATAAAACAATTGGAAAAAATATATATAAAGTAAATGAATGAAAGAATATAGAAATAACATTAATTGAATCTTTAGGTACGCAATGCAAAACCTAATTATTTATGTTAAAATCGCTAAAACTTTAAAAGAAATTTAACTTTCTCTTCAAACTCGTGGACCGTTGTTATATTTTTAGAGTGGTGGTTTTGATATTGGTTGGGTTGATGACTATTTGTAATTAAAGTTATATAGATGACCAATAAAAGAAGGTATTAAAATCGCTATTGTTTTTCTTTAAATCGCTTATAGTGGCGATAGAAAAGTATTTTTACTGAGTATCGAACTTTTTTTCAATGGTTGGCGATAAAAATATTGATAGTTGGTACAAAATGAATGAGCACTTCAGCAAACATTACTAAATAGTATCGCTTGTACTGTATTGGTCGATACCGGTTCTTTGATTCCAACCCTGAGGAGGACCCATCCTCCCCCCCCCAAGATTTTCCGCAGATCTCCGCCTCTGTTAAAATGACATTCAAGTTTTGAAAGCTCTAGAGTTGAAGGCGCCCAAAATTTACAGTGTTTAGACCAGGATACTTTTGAAAAAAGAATGCCTAGAACTGATATAACAAAAATTTTAAAATTATAAATTTATAATTAAAATACAAAAAATGATAAGTTATAAGCTCACAAGAAAATTATTTCTCAACATAAATATTTATAAAATTTCTATAGCTTAGACTTTCCCACTATGCAGCAGTGTTATTTTCGTAACGAAAACGAAAATTCTAAAAAATCGTTTTACAAAAACGAAAATAAGAACTAAATTTATTTTCAAAACGAAACTGAAATAAAAACTATAATTATTTTCAAAACGAGAATTTAATAAATTTTTAAGATATGCCATAATTCTGGAATGACAACCCTAGGTCCAATTGCACAAGATCTTCTGACAGCTCCAGCCTCCCAGGCATATGTTGAGAGATTTTTTTCTTCATGTGCTGACAAATTAATTTTTTCTTAACTGTAACTTGAATTTGAACTGAAAAATCCGAACTGGAAAATCACTGAAGTGAACTAATTGACAACTATTTATGTTAATAGGTAGTATTATAAATAAAGTACTTATAAATATTTTTTTCAAACGGAATATGTTACCAGGTAACATTATTACCTATTTCTGCAGCAGAGCTTATTTAAAAACGTGCATTAAAGCTATAATGTGACCGCGGAAAACAATCAAAGCTTCACAACTAAAACAAAATAGTGATTGCAGCGGTTGCATACTATTCTTTAAAGAAAGGGAGGTAGGAAAGCCAGTAGTGTTCGTTTCATGCTTTTAACTAGTGAAAAACTGAAAAAATAATGATTGCAGCGGTTGCATACTATTCTTTAAAGAAAGGGAGGTAGGAAAGCCAGTAGTGTTCGTTTCACGCTTTTAACTAGTGAAAAACTGAAAAAATAAGAAATTTGTCCTCTTGCCCGGCTCGTCATCTTGTCCCGGTCTTTCCTACAAGGCTTTGTGGCTAGAGAGCAAAAACAAGCGACTTCACCAGGTTTTTACCTGAAATGTTTTTTCTTTTAAAAACAAATAAATCGCTCTTTTGGTATGATGGGCGGTGATTCTGGGTGGGTCCTGGGGTCAAGATCTTCCTACTTTTTGGTAGTGAGAGGGTCCGCCTCAATGTGGATCCCCCCACTTTTTCTATAATTGTTTTTTCTTGTTTGAAACGAGCATAATCGTCACCAATTACATAAAAAAGATTATTTATCTAGCAATACATTGTGTTTAAGTCATTTGACTACAACAGATCGATGAGTAGTATTTCTCAGCACACTGAACTGAGCTATATTTCGATGTGAATGAACGAAAATTAATGCCATCTTTGCGACAACAATGCAGTTGAAGTTTCTGGCAAAAGCGAAAAGCTGGTGCCTTCCAGCTTCAAAGTCAAACACAAATCTATTGATTCTCGTTTTGTTCAACAATACTTCTAGAGACCGACCGAATTTTGGTTCGGTTTCGGTTTCGGCGCCGAAATTATCAATTTTCTTAGTTTCGGCAATTTTTCGGTTTCGGCCGAACCAAAATTTTCAATTTCGACAGTTTTTCGGTTTCGGCTTGAAATTATTTTGTAATTTCGACTCAATTTCGGTTTCGGCCGAAATGGATTTCATATTTACCGAAAAACCGAAATATTAATTTTTTATGTAGTTTATCTGATATATCTGTATCCTCAATCAAACTCGAACTATTAAGTTTGGGTTCGATTCTCATCTCTATTAGATATCTATTAGATATCGTGGTTGATTGATTCATGGATGTCATTAGACTAATTGTTTGAATAAATATACAGGTATCTGGAACAACCATTGTTTTGAAATGTAAGTCAATTATGATATTTAACAAAACTTTTTTTAAGCAAATTTTTGTTTTGAAAAAAATGGTCTACAAAAATGTTATTGTCAAAAGTAAGTCTCTGTATATCCTCAATCAAACTCGAACGATTAAGTTTGGGTTCGATTCTCATCTCTATTAGATATCTATTAGATATGGTGGTTGTTTGATTTATGGGTGTCATAAGACTTCGAATGACATATACAAGTATCTGGAATTCTAGATATCCTTGCTTAGATAAATCGTAAGCCCGAAAAGATTTGGCTTCGATTCATTAATTCGAAAATAAAAGCAGGCGTATCTTAAAGAGCCTAGAATCAATAAAACATCCAACACTTTTGCGTATTGGTCAATATTCATGTCTTGCCTGCTGCTCGAAAGTACTTATCTGCGCCCCTAACAAGTGTCGCAAGCGATTAACTGTTTAGTTCTGCTGGGCAAACCTACGTAGATCGTCGCAGCAACCTACTTAGTGAAAATATTTAAAAACCGCTATTTCTGGCTTAAAATATTCGTTTGTTTGGGTTTAATTATTAAACAGAAATTGTCATCGTTAAATTCTATTTTTTTATTTTAATAAAAGTTGGGAAAAATTTCGGTTTCGGTTTCGGCCGAAAATCTAATTATAATTTCGGTTTAATTTCGGTTTCGGCCGAAAATGGAATTTTAATTTTGGCCTAATTTCGGTTTCGGCCAAAGTAAAAATATCTGTTTCGGTGTGTCTCTAAATACTTCCCTTTTAGAAATGATTTCGTTTTTTGTTTTGTTTCGAATTTTATATTATTTCATGTGATACTTTTATGATAAACATTTAATAAAAAAAAGTAATATAATAAATATAGCTTTTTTTCTGCCCCATATACCATTCCATACCAGGTGTTCGTCTTTTACAGTAACTTCAACTGCATTAAAAAACTGCAAAGATGGAAAAAAAGACGTTCGTTCACGAAAACAGTTGCACGTGACAAACTGCTCTTTCAGTGTGCCTCAATGAAGCTCATCGATAGGCAGACTATTGAAGATGTGCCAACTTGGAAACTTTTGTTAAACTATCCTTTTCACACACAAAATTGGTTTACATCTTTAATGAATGTGTTAAAAGTATTTCTTTATAGTAACTTTTACTGAATTAACATTGAAGAGTAGAAAGCAGTATTTTATAATAAAATATTACTTTAATTTAATTAACTCGAACTGAAGAGCTCTTACATTTCGATCCATGCATTGGGATCAGACTGATCCACACGTAAACTTGTTGATGTGATTTTGAGCTGTCTTTGCACAGTTTCAGCATCCTTTCCATGAAGGTTAGATAATTCTGAAAGCTCGGGAGTTAATTTGCCCTTCTGCGTTGGCATGACACAGTATAGCCTATACTGTATAGGCTATACTGTGTCATGGTGGAAGAATGTACATATGAATCATATGATATGATAAAATTAGAGATATAAAATTTTAATAAAGCTTCAATTATAATTAATAATAATAAATGATCATTATTAAAGTCTTATGGTTTTTCTTCAGAATTTGTGCATGTTAGTGTTATTTTAGCGGCAATATTATCACGCCTCTTTGAAAAAATTATAGTTAATCAATATATATAGGTGCCAAAGTAGGGGGAAGGCGTACACAGTCGATCACTTTTTACAAAAATGTTTATAACTCAAAATTGTTAAAAGATAAAATTTTAATAAAATATTGATTTTATACATTCATCATTAAGACTTCATTTTCTATTTAATTCATTTATCTAGTTGAAATGGTTTTGAGTCACATGTAATTCAAAGTAGACTCTCGAAAATGATCGATTGTGTACGACCGGTGTACACAGTCGATCGCATGTACGTACACAGTCGATCATTACCACAAGTGCCGAAATATTGAGTTTTCCAAGCCTTAAATTAAATATTATTACAAAATGAAATACTCACATAAATTATTCCAATTATTCAAAGCGATTTAGAAAACTTTTAACATTCAACTTTTTCTAGGAAACTTTCTAATGTAGACACAAGTTTTTCAACATTTATTCTCATGTTATAAAATGAAAAAATATAGATGTTTCAAGTTTTAGTTCAACAACTATTTTGAAATGACTGATAAATGAAAGTCTTTTTTAATGTTTCAAGTTTTAGTTAAAAAATGTTTTTCAGCTGGCATCCAGCCACTAGGGTTAGTGGTGGGGCATCCTTGATCATTCAATAATCTGTCTTTGAAGTGGACTCTGGGAAAGACCATAAAAGGTGGAACAGTGTTTCCAACGACATTGATCATGCAGCACACTAACAATCTGTCCTCTTTCTGCTGACGTATCCCGCCCAACCTGACGATTCGCTTTATCCGCTATCACTCTTACATTCGTTGTTTTTTTGTACTCTCACAGTTGTATATGTCTTGGGGTTTAAAGTTGTAGCGTTTATAAACAGAATCTAAGTTATTATAAAACTGTAGAACATTATGTTGGTTGAAACTTGTCGCTCTGGAGAGGCTGGTCCCTTCCGGGTTACGTAGAGATAAATCCGTATCTGTGCATGAATTGGATATACCAGTCTATTCCTGCAGTTTCGTTTGCATCCCAAGATGGCGGATGTTTTACATGGTTTTGTACAGCAAACTCAAAAGCTAAATTTCTGGCCTCTTTTCTTGATAACCCATAATGATATTCACTAGATTTTACTAAATAGTTACGTATTAAAGTCTCTTGATTAGCTAGTTGCACGGATTTTTATTTTCACTTTTGGAATTCTAATTATTATTTTCGGAAAAAAGAATTTAAAACATAAAAATATATACTAAATATATTACTACGTTTGATCAGTCCGTAATACCATCAGTGAATTTTCCTTATAATTGAACATGAACAGCATGGGCGGTGATCCTGGGGTCAGGACCCCCCACTTTTAAAACTTTTTTAATATTAAAAAATCCTATTTTGATATCAATCAATCAATCACTAATGATTTGTATAGCGCCCTTTACTAAGTGAACAAAGGCTCTCTTCAAATAAATTTGTTAAATAAAACGGTATTTAGACCACTACCAATATATGTATATATATAAATTTAAATATATATAAAAAGAATCAACCTCAATAATCCAACCTCACCCACACCACTATGACAATCACCACCAAAAATCACTATCACCACAAATAAAACATTCAATCATCACCACAATACCAACACTCATACCACAGCACAATCATCACCACATCATCCTCAAAACCATAAAACACAATCATCATTCATGTCAATTTTCTGTCTTGCCACTGGTGCCAAGGCTGCGATAGAGGGTGAAGGAGAAGTCCTTGCCAGCACTGGAACTGCTGCTGCTATGGAAGGTTTTCTTTTTTATGTCGCATCTCACTTGATTCCATGCGGCCATCTTGGTCTGCTGCGGCCATTCTTCGACAGATTCAAAACAACCAACATTCGCACAAAAAACATTCTAATTAATTAAATGTAATTTTTATTTAGACTTGAGATTATAAAATTTTAATATATTATACCCAAAACCGTTTATTCTACAAATTTATTTGAGCGCTGCCAAAACGGCAGCCGCTAACCAATGCTTTTAAAAATCAATGGTGCGTTTTTGCAACTCCTAAGAGGGTTCTGGGGAGTCCAAACTATTGAAGTGGACCCTTTCACTACCAAAAAGTAGAAGGTCCGGAACCCCCCAGGATCGCCGCCCATGCCTTCTTGTCCTTTTGCTGGTAGTACATTATTGATTATATTATTTTATAATATATAATCATTATATCAACAGTCCTTTCATCAGCACAAGCTTATTAATAAAATAATGGATTACTAAAATTCTAACTTTTTCATAGTTCATTTAGATTTATTTTCTTCTTCCAAAGTAGTGTTTCAAGCAATGATACCACCAATTCAGTGAAAATCATAGATTGTATTTCGTTTGAACAATACAAAGGTAAGTTTTTTTTTCACATTTTATCATAAAGATGCTGTTTTTTACTCTTTTTTGTTAATTCAGTAAAATTTACTATGAAGAAACACTTTTTAAACCTTTATTAAAGATGCAAATCATCAATTTTTTACAAATGATTGTTTAACAGGATTGTCCAAGTTGGCACATTTTCACCAGTCTCCTTATCGATGAGCTTCATTGAGGCACACTGAAAGAGCCGTTTGTCACGTGCAACTATTTTCGTGAACGAACGTCTTTTTTTCCATCTTTGCGGTTTTTTAAAGCAGTTGAAGTTACTGTAAAAGGCGAATACCTGGTATGGAAGGGTATAAGGGGCAGAAAAATCTATATTTATTATATTACTTTTTTTAATTAAATGTTTATCATAAAAGTATCACATGAAATAGTATAAAATTCAAAAGAAAAACAAACGAAATCATTTCTTAAAGGGGAGTATTGTTGAAAAAAACGAGAATCAATAGATTTGTGTTTGACTTTGAAGCTGGGCTCGGAAAGGCAGTGGACAGGTTCTACAAAAACAATGAAAGAAAAAAAGAAAGAAGAAAGCAAATGTGGAATAGACTAGTCTCATAAGCACCTAAAAGAAGAAAAAGAAAAGAATTCAAATAAGACAACAGATTATACAGGCTCACAAATGCCAGAAGCAATTAGGAAGAAACTCACAAAGGGACTAAAAGAAAAAGTGTCAATTCGGGACTTTGCCCTCTTTCTCGAAGTTCATCGAGAGAAGATCGGATTTGGTTTGCAGGGAGAAGATAAAGAGCGAATATTTCACATAATAGAAAGTAGGTGTCAGTTTCAAGACGATGGGAAAGAGTCCGTACCCTTGCGCACTTCTCCACAAGGCCTGGCAAAAATGGAAAGTACAACCTTTATGGTGGACGCCAAGAAAGACCTGTCGCAAAGCCACCCAGAGTCCAGCCTCAAAGTCAAGAACCAAAGTATTCACTCTCGTTCCGTTCAACAAACATCTTACATTTGAAAACAATGATTCAAAAAAGAAATAAATTTTTCTTACCGTCATTAGTCATGTGACTTGTGCCTTCATCATATCGAAGTACAACGGAGGCTGCCTTACGTTGTCTCCGAACCTATTTAGGTGTACATGGTGCATTTTACCAATATTTTTAATCAATAAAATTTATTTAAATAAAACAAATCTTGTTTAGTTCAAGTTGTGCCACCCAAGCCTCATACTTGATGAAGGCGTGGATGGAGAACAGCTGGGAGATTGCTTTCTCACCAGCTTGAAGGCACCAGCTTTTCGCCTTTGCCAGTAACTTCAACTGCATAGTTGTCGCAAAGATGGCATTATTTTTCGTTCATTCACATCGAAATATAGCTCAGTTCAGTGTGCTGGGAAATACTACTCATCGATCTGTTTTAGTCAAATGATTAACAAACCATTAGAAGCTTTTAAACAATCAAATGATTTATAAAATAAAAATTAGCTAACAGGGTCTCCGTTGGCTCCTGCAGCCTCATTTTTATCCGTTTTCACTGTTGGGCACAAATTTCTTTTGCTTTTTCTTGCTCCAGAAGACCGGTTGGTACTTGGAATTAGTTGAAGTACACGATCTACAAGTGTAGAAGCCGTTCGATATAAGGTCTTTCTGGATTCTATCTTTATCTGTATTTTGAAGCGAAGAATTATTTGATAGTTGGAATCATAACATGAAAATCTGTCAAATTCTTTAAAATATTGTTTTTTTTTACCGGTTTGGTTTAACGGACTTTTTTTTTGTAAATCATTTTTTGGTTTTAGTTTTGCCGTACACCTTGAACCACGGCACTTCCATGGAATTCTCAGATTTTTTCTACTAGACAAAAAAAGTGGTTTTGTCATCCATTTTCTTCGCGTCTGTAAATTATAATTAATTAATATTAATAATTGAATTCAGAAATGCATTTATCACATATTATAAGGAAATTATTAATTATTAACTTACGACTCTTGCTCTTCGTGTACTTACGTCGCTGCATTTCAGCAATCTCATTGAAAATCTAACGGAAAGTGACGTTTTTAAATTTGAATATATAACTGAAACAGAAAGATATAGGAAACATCTCAATATTTAAGGTATTGTAACTTTTTTAGAATTTTCTATTTAATTAAAAAATATATTCAGAATATATAAAAAAATATTTAAATAATTATTTTCGGTGCGACGATTTGAAAATCATTATTAAAAAATATTAAAGAATAAAAATATATATTAATTAATTTTTTATTTTTACGGTCTTCACCATTCACAGCCTGACAGATGCAGGCCATGTTACAACGGTTCACAGAATCATGGTTTTTATGCACCAGAAGCGCCACTCAACACGACGTACATATCTCTGCTTATTTCGCAAACATCCCATAAGATACACTAGGTGCATGATAGTTCACGGTTGCTCGTCAAGGATTCGAACGGACAACCTTTGAGCCGCAAGTCCGACGTCTACCATCTAAGCCATCCCCGCTCCCAATGTCATTCTTTAAACATAAAATCTGAAGCTCACCATAGAAAATTATTTTTGGCAGCCTTGTCGTCTACCCTCACTGCCCATCGAAGCTGCGACTGCATCAAAACTGTGTGGATAGTGGAAAGTCTCCTTTTAGACAGCACTTCTGTCATTCATCATCTCCTGGTTTTTGTTAAACAGGCCAACTTTTACTCTCTCGAGGGTGGGGCCTGTCGGAAAAGTCTCAATCTCTCTCTCCACTCCTTTCTATCATGGGCATCAGTGCTGCGTGCCCCCAGGTATTTGAGGTCTTTCTGTACCACCTCTCCCCACGTCTTCTTTGGCCTGCCTGGTCGTTTCTTTCCAGAAACCTCCATTCTTCTAACCTTGTTGATCCATCCACCACCACGTTCCACATGCCCAAACCACCTCATTCTTATCGTTTGCAGTACAGCACCAATATCCTGGATTCCCATCATTTTTTGGAGCTCATCTGAACTGATGAGATCTTTTGATTTGATGTGGCACATCCAACGGATCATGGCCCGGTCGTTGCGTTGAAGGCGGTTGATTGTTTCTTTAGTGACAGCACAAGTCTCAGAGGCGTGTAACATTGTACTCCTCACGCATGAGGTGTACGCACGATTTCTGGTTGGAAGTGGTAGGTGTCTGTTTGTCAGTAGAGAAAGAAGTTGACGAAATTTTCCCCACGCACACTTGCATCGGGTTATGGCAGCATTCTCACAGCCTCCACCTGCAGACAGCATGTCACTTAAGTAGCAGAATTCAGGAACGACTTCAAGAATGTCTTCATCAACAAAAACTTCCACAATTGGTCTTCCATCTATCGGTCGAGAAGTGCCTTGACACTTGCAATTTGGGTCTGAGCGGAAGGAACCTTTAATGCCTGAGCATCTCTTGTGCACCCAGGATGAGCAACCGCTGCATAGAATGGAGTTTTTGTCCGTTCCTTTAAGGCAGATTGCACATGGGTACTTTCCCAATTTCTTGGCCAGCTCTAGATTCGCACCAGAGACTAAAACTTTCGTTTTCCCCATATTAGTTTTTAAGCCCTTTTTCTCCATTCCATTCTTCCATATCTTGACCTTTAGAAGCAGCTCGTCTGGTACTTTGTCCTGCCACTTGATGTTGAGGATTCTCCGCAGACTCGTCGTGGGAAAGTGGTTCAGATTTCTTGCGCGTCTCTGGTACACTGTCCGTGTCTCACAAACATAGAAAAAAGTAGGGAGAACCACTGCCCTGTACACATTCAGTTTCGTTTGTGTCGTGATGTCTCTTCTGTTCCAGACGCTTGCATACAGCCTTCAAGAAGTGAAGCTGGATTTTGTTAAACGAGTGTAAAGCTCATCGTCAATGGTGACATTCTGTGACAATATGCTGCCAAGGTAAGTGAACCGACTTGACAAGGATTTTTCTTCTCGGTAGGATTTTCCAGATGCGGAGTGATGGAAGACTTGAGTCTTCTTCATGTTGATCGTCAGATCGAAGTTTGAAGAAGCTCTAGAAAACATTTCTACGCAGCGTTGCATGTCAGTTTCTGTAGCAGCGTTGAGTGCATATTCATCAGCAAACAGCATCTCACTTATCTTTCCCACCAAAACTGTTGTTTTCGTCTGTAACTTCTGAAGGTTGAATAGTTTTCCATCAGTGCGGAATTTCAGGTCGATGCCACCATTTTCGTCTTTGTAGGCTTCAGACAACATTGCTGAAAAAATGAGACTGAATGATGCTGGTGCCACGAAGCAGCCTTGTTTGACTCCATTGGTGACCTGGAAAGGTTCAGAGAGGTTTTCGCCATCTTGTACTTTGGCTTGCATGCCTACATGTAATAAATAAGAAGTGAGTTTTCTAAGACACCCAAAATTTGACATAATCTTCCACAGAGCTTTCCTACTGACACTGTTGAAGGCTTTGGTCAGATCAACATTAGTGGAGAAGAGGTCAGAGTTCTGTTCCTGACACTTCTCTTGAAGCTATTTGGCTGCAAACATCTTGCCTGTGGTACTTTGTTCTTCACGGAAACCACACTGGCTTTCAGGGAGGAGTCCTTGGTAAAGGTGCTTCGAAGGGCATCGAAACCAAGTGATTTGTTGATTTGTTGCAGGAGAGGAATTTTATTGCTGCTTGAGTTTCATGAAAGGAAAGAGTCATCGAGTGCGTTTTTGAATGGCCCTCGAGGATGATGGCTGATTGTCTCATCACTAATAACAGAATAAGTCTATATCCTTATTATAATAATTAAACTTTTACAAATTCAACTATGCAGCATTGATAAAACTAATGCAGTCGTAAGTATTCATATTCAAATGGGTAACAAGAGATTGTCATAATGGTGGTATGGCATAAAAGTAAAAATAGTAGTAGTAGTAGTAGTAGTAGTAGTAGTAGTAGTAGTAGTAGTAGTAGTAGTAGTAGTAGTAGTAGTAGTAGTAGTAGTAGTAGTAGTAGTAGTAGTAGTAGTAGTAGTAGTAGTAGTAGTAGTAGTAGTAGTAGTAGTAGTAGTAGTAGTAGTAGTAGTAGTAGTAGTAGTAGTAGTAGTAGTAGTAGTAGTAGTAGTAGTAGTAGTAGTAGTAGTAGTAGTAGTAGTAGTAGTAGTAGTAGTAGTAGTAGTAGTAGTAGTAGTAGTAGTAGTAGTAGTAGTAGTAGTAGTAGTAGTAGTAGTAGTAGTAGTAGTAGTAGTAGTAGTAGTAGTAGTAGTAGTAGTAGTAGTAGTAGTAGTAGTAGTAGTAGTAGTAGTAGTAGTAGTAGTAGTAGTAGTAGTAGTAGTAGTAGTAGTAGTAGTAGTAGTAGTAGTAGTAGTAGTAGTAGTAGTAGTAGTAGTAGTAGTAGTAGTAGTAGTAGTAGTAGTAGTAGTAGTAGTAGTAGTAGTAGTAGTAGTAGTAGTAGTAGTAGTAGTAGTAGTAGTAGTAGTAGTAGTAGTAGTAGTAGTAGTAGTAGTAGTAGTAGTAGTAGTAGTAGTAGTAGTAGTAGTAGTAGTAGTAGTAGTAGTAGTAGTAGTAGTAGTAGTAGTAGTAGTAGTAGTAGTAGTAGTAGTAGTAGTAGTAGTAGTAGTAGTAGTAGTAGTAGTAGTAGTAGTAGTAGTAGTAGTAGTAGTAGTAGTAGTAGTAGTAGTAGTAGTAGTAGTAGTAGTAGTAGTAGTAGTAGTAGTAGTAGTAGTAGTAGTAGTAGTAGTAGTAGTAGTAGTAGTAGTAGTAGTAGTAGTAGTAGTAGTGCTACGCTAACAGACGGCCTGTTCGAATCCCTGACGAGCAAACGTGAACTATCATATACCAAGTGTATGATGCAATGTTTACGATGTATGCTTTGATAGATGTGTACGTCGTTTGGTGTGGTGCTTTGGCGCATAAGAACCATGGTTCTAGTGGAAAATAAGTGAATGAGTGATGAAAGAATGGGCAGAGATGAAGGCTTTGAAAAAAGTGGCTCTTTTTTATTAAACAATTATGATGGCAGATCAAAACCTTGACACTTAATCTTTATTTCTTCTATCTGATATTCTTCCACTAGAAGCAAAAGCATATCAATATCTGACCCCAGGACCCCCCCAGGATCGCTGCCCATGTAATTATGTAATCAGCAGATATTAATTTTTCTATCGATTAAGACCTTTGTAAGGGGCTTGCATGTAATGAGATTCTAGGAATCAGTGAGTTTGGTTATTTTTATAGCATGTATTGTTGCACAACGGCTTGAACTTTCTAAACTACCTACACACTTAGTTTTACAATTATTTGGAGATAGTTGGTTTTACCGGAATAAAAAGTTGTAAAAAATTGTTTTGCACTTATCTGTGTTCATATGAACTAGTTAAAGCAGTATATTTGATAGTAAAAAAAATGAAAATTTGATTAATTGTTTCAATGAATTTTTAAAATTTAGTTTTACTGAATGGGCACTTAATTCTTGAAGACATAACAACAACCCGGTTTCTTAACCAACATTTATACAAAATTTCAGTGATTGATTCGTTTATGAACACCAGAAATAATAAGAACACCGATTAACGAAGACATTTTTTTACCAACTCTACTTTTCATAATTACGCATTTCAGTTTTTTTTTCCACTCAAAAATGATTTCAATGTCCTGAATGAGCAACTGAAAAGCTTCACATGGATGATAATCTGTATCCCTTTGACTTGGAATACATTATTTGATATGATCATCATTATCACTAATTCTTTTCTTCTTGGCCATCGCTCATTTCAGTGTCGATCTCGCTGATAGTTTCTTCATCGTCACTCATGCCTTTATCCTCACGGCTTTCATCGCGACTTTCTCCAAGGATTCATTGTTTTAGTTTCATCTGCACAGAATCGTCCATTTTCCATTTTATTTTTCATAATAAATTATCGGTAGTAGAAAGAATGGATGATTACGCATAGAATACTTTTCAAGCGATACCAGTTGATCTTTTTAGCTAAAAGAAGTAACATACAACAAAGATTATTAAGAATAAAAGTCAGATTGTTCTATTTATGACAGAATACTTATATATATTTTTATAAAAATAACCCTTACTTCAATTTATCTTAAGCAACTAGGTTATCAAAAATTTATAATAAATATCAAATTAACATCATCTTTTAAGTAATGTCATTTTCGGTGAAGATCTTAAGTATAATTACGTGTGGTTGGGTTGCCAGCATTCCGGCATGTACATACCAAAGGGTAATGGCCCCCGTTAAACTCTCAAGTAAGTGAATGCTTAAACCTACAAAATATACATATCTTTATTATTATATCTACTGCTCTTGGAATGTTTGATGAGCAACAGCAGCAACAACAAAACATGCAGAACAACAATAAAAACAGTAGAATGATGAATCCTCCTTTAAACCAACCCCCTTCTCAACAATCCCAACAACAGCAGCAGCAAAATCAAAACCTATCAAGAACAGGGATCTGCCAAGCAGTCACAAGCCACAGACCACAAGAACACCACCTCAGTAACGACAGACTGAATGACATATACAAAGGCAGGCTCAAGAAAGCTGAGGAGGAGCTCACCAAACCTGCTCGCACCAATCTGAGCAGGTTCCGTACTGGGCACCACCCGGCGATCAGAGCCTTCCAATGTAGAATTGGTCAAAGCCAAGAGGACCTGTGCAGACTCTGCAAGACAGCCCAGGAGACAAAAACTCATCTCTGGACAGACTGCCCAGCTTTGGAACCAAATAGAGCAGTACACAAGAAAACTGACTCAAGAGCCTGGCAGAACAGCGCAGCTGGTTGAGACTATTCTCTCCAGACTGCTAAACAACACAACAAAATAAAACAACAACAACAGCAGCAGCAAGCTTCTCTTTTTGAGATGCCCATGTTTCTTTTTCCACCAGGCCACCCCCAGATGAACAGACCTCCAATGATGCATTCTCAGGGCATGGTGCCAGACAATATGCTCCTAGGAGGGAACTTGCCAGGCATTCGACCATACAACCAAGACCCCATGAAGCGCATCACTTCAACGACATCTACAGTTGAAGATATCCACGAAAATGAAGGTAAATTCTGATTTTTTAAATTCTACATTGCTGCTATATCATTATTTTATGTTTTATTCACCCTAGGAACACAAGAAGTGACGGTTACGACCTCGTCACCTTTCCCTGGGCAACTTCATTTGCCCACAATGACGAAAAAAAGAGGTCGTCCGAAGGAGCCCAGCTGACCTCAATTGGACTTCCAAAACAAAGAAAAATTCAATAATCTTTTATATAATTATATTATCAATAATATAACAATAATATTTCAACTATATTATCAATAATTAAAAATTGTGCTTTAGAACCAAATAAGTTTAAACTGTTGAAATGTCTTTTGAAAAAAAACTCGAAAATTTTGTGAAAATAATAAATATATAAACAGTTTACTATAGAAATTTACACCTTACCCTGACTCCAGAATAAAATCTATGTGTAAGTGAGATTTTGTTCGATATACGATGTTAAATATAAAAATATGTAAAAATTATCTAAAATATAAAGTTTAAAAAATTTAGATAATAACAAAATTAGCTGGTTCGGTAATTTTAAATTTAATATCTTTTTATAAAATAAATTCATCTTTATAATAGTTTTATCAATTTACAGTTACACACTTTTAAAAAAAATTTCTTGAAGATTTTACATCTATAAAATTTTTAGTATAAATTTAACATTTAGTTTTTGATTTAAAAGCTCATTATCGTAAACCCGCTGGATGGAGTCTCGGCCTTATTCAAATCAGTAGAATCATTATTCCTTTGTTGCGACTTTATGGTTGTAAAAAAATTGTATTTGCATGCGTTTGTATATATTCTTTTATAACATTATTGAACATAGAAAGGCAAAGATATAATGAAGTGGCAATTTATGTAGATCACGTACTTAATATAAAGATTATATTATAATCCTTTATAACTTAGTCTATATGGAGCGAAATAAAGGAGCTTCTATATATAAAGAACAAATTCTTCTGAGGTATAACTTTTGCAGAGTAAAGTTAGCTTTAGCATGGCGAGACTATTGGAGCAGAAGCCTGATGTCATGTTTGCAAGAAATGGAAGCACATGTTCTAATTCAAGTAAGTCTACTTTGTATCATTTAATATTTTTACTGGAATTAATTGAAATTAAAGCTAGATTATGCACAAGCATATCTGAAACGTGTTCGACTTTTTCAATATTTGTAGTTTTCAAATTGAAACATTTCTATTGTTTCGAATGAAACGCCTCCAATAATAAATGCCATTCAATAATAAATACACAAGTACACATACTCATTCCCTATATTAAAAAAAAATATTGTATATAAATTAATTATCGTATTGTATAAAACTTTTCAATTATCAATAATTTTACAATAAAATTCCAAAAACATGCATTTGTAAATACTTATAATGAGCATAGAAAGGCAATTTGTAAAGATCAGATGTGCGCTCATGAAGTGGCAATTTATGTACTAAATATAGTATTCATTTATAATTTAGACTATTGCGCGAAATGCAGGAGCTTCTATATATTCTTAGGTATAACTTGGTACTTGCACGGATTTTTTCTTTTCACTTTTCAGAGATTTAATGACTATTTTCGGAGAAAGAAGTTTAAAAAAACTAAATATATTACTAAACGAAGATATAGCTATTTAAAAATTAGAACATTAGAGGTCTCATGCTGAAAAAGTGAGGCACATTGCAGTATGCAGCTTGTATTAACTGCATTATACAAACTTTATATACTTTTATATTAGTAGATACGTTTTATTGAGTTTTATTCAGTGATTTTAATTCTAAAAAAAGGTTTATTTGTTTTTATTATAAAAAACAAAATAAACAATAAGTGTTTCAGTTTGTGTGATAATACGCTAGGATTGCCTAGTCTACGAGGTACTAGTAGCAGTTTCTGAACCCGACCTAAGTAAAATATTAGAAAAAAAATCAATAAAATGTCTATTAATCATGTCTGTGTTGAAGCTGGTTGCCGCAAGGTCGAAGTCCACTGCTTCTGGTATCCAGTAGCTGATGTTGAATTATTTTTGTTTCTTTCTGCCGAAGTATTTTTTGAGTTTACCATCCTCTAATATCCAGTATGCCTGTATTATGAATTAACGGATTGATTCAATAATAAAATATGAGAACATTTTTCCAAATCCTTACCATCTCGAGATTGGAGAGGTTAGGGTTTAGGTTGTTGTGTGAGATTCAGTTTCCTGAATCTCTAGTTCTTTCCGGTTTATGGTTTGGTTCCGCCCGGTAACATTCTCATTGTATTCCTTTCATGGGTAGTGGTTTTCGTTGTTTGTGTTGTTTGTTACATTAATTGTCTTATTAGGGATTTGCTCACTTTATATGCTTTTATTGGTATCACGTTCAGATCTTCTGTTTCTTTTATTGATTTTGTGATATCTCTGAGGAGTTCCTCGTTGCTTTTTGTATATTCGATCACTATCGGTAGTTTTTCTTTAGGTTTTGTTATTTTGTTATTTTTTTGTTTTTTCGTTTTTCTTTTTTTCATCTTTTTCATTATCTTTTTTGGGGGTTTGGGGATGTTTCTTTCCATTTCGTATTTTCTTTATCACGCCAAATTTCTTTAGCGTTAATTTTCATTTTTGTGTAGTTGTGGCCTCTTAGTGTAAGGGCTTTTATGAAACTTCTACTCAGTATGTTATAATCCTTTTATTAAGGTGCATTGTCTGCAAAATCTTATTAAGCCACTTTTGCGTAAGTTGGATATCGTGTGTTTGGGATGGTTTGAGTCGGCGTGTAGATTGTTTTTTCTTTTATGTGTGTTTTTGTTATGATTTGGTTTTCGATAAATTCTAGGTTTATATCTAGGAAAGTGATTGTTTTATTGTTTGTTATGTATTCTAGTTTTATTTCTCTTATTCTGTTGGTAGTGTTATTCATTGATGAGTGTGCTGTCGCATATTAGTATAATGTATCGTTTGTATAATATTGGTTTATATTTTAAGATAATGTTGTCTAGATCGTGTAGTTATATGTTGGCAAGGGCTGGTGCCATGCTTACGCCCACTGCTAGGCCACCTGTTGGTTTGTATAGTTTTCCGTTATATTTAAAGAAATTGTTGTTTAGTGTAACTTTTAGTAGATCTATTATTAGTCTTTTGGGTATTCCATTGTCTGGGATTTTTTTAAATATTAATTTAGTTTTTGCTATTATTTTGTTATTTATCATGTTTGTATATAGTGAAGTTATGTCGGCTGTCGCCATTATTAAGTTTTTCGTGTTAATATTTTCCTCTCTTATTTTTGTATTTAGTTCTTTTATTATTTTGATTAGTTCGAAGCTATCTTTTAGGTAGCTAGGGTGGGTGTACATTAGTGGTACTATATAGTGGTTGATGTATTTCGTTATGTTTGTGGTTTCAGAGTTTGTGTTTGAAATTATTGGGCGTCCTGGTGGGACTCTTCCTTCGAACCATTTAGATCTTTCTTTGTGGATCTTTGGCAGTGTATAGAATTTACGATGTGTAATCAATCAATCAATCAATCAATCACTAATGATTTGTATAGCGCCCTTTACTAAGTGAACAAAGGCGCTCTTCAAATAAATTTGTTAAATAAAACGGTTTTTAGACCATTACCAATATATGTATATATATAAATTAAAATATATATATAAACACACAATCAACCTCAATAATCCAACCTCACCCACCCCACCATGACAATCACCGCCAAAAAATCACTATCACCATAAATAAAAAATTCTTTCATCACCACAATACCAACACTCATACCACAGCACAATCATCACCACATCATCCTCAAAACACAATCATCATTCTTCTCAATTTTCTGTCTTGCCACTGGTGCCGAGGCTGCGAAAGAGGGTGAAGGAGAAGTCTTTGCCAACGCTGGTACTGCTGCTGCTATGGAAAGCTTTCTCCTTTATCCTTTCTCCTTGAGCGCTTTGATTCCCTGCGGCCATCTTGGTCTGCTGCGGCCATTCTCGACAGATTTAAAACAACCAACATTTGCACTAAAAACATTCTAATTAATTAAATTTAATTTTTATTTAGACTTTAGATTCTAAAATTTTAATATATTATACCCAAAACCGTTTATTCCACAAATTTATTTGAGCGGCTGCCAAAATGGCAGCCGCTAACCAAAACATGTAAATTTTATGTTTTTACTGTCTAGGAACTCCTTAAGTGAGCTGTAAATTTGGTGTCATTCTGTTATTCTTTTGATCATTGTGTGTGTGTTTTTATATTCTGTTTCATTTGCTTCCCTATAGAAGTTTCGATCATTGAGTTGTCTCATGATCTCTTCGTGGTAGTCTTTTGTGTATTGGATAACAAAGCAGTCGCATTTGTCGGCTTTCCTGATTGTAATTGTTCCATTCGACACGTATTCTATGAGTTTTTAAGGGATTCTTTTTCAGGGTTAGGGTGTGTGGTTGTAGACTCTTTCGAGTCTACAGGTAGTGCGTTCCGGCTTATGTAATCGGATTTGATTGGGATATTAACTCTAATTCCTCTTCTACCGTATACCACTTCTCTTTTGAGGGTGCTATTGGTTTTGGGAGGATTTATTGTGTCATTTGGCAACTGTTTGTGTTTTGTTCTTCGATAGATTATACATATATATGTATATATATATTTTTTTTTTATACCTTTTTCTTGTATTTCTATTCGTATTTTTGTGTGAATACATATGTTTTTATGAGTATTTTTTTGTCATTCGATAGGTTTTTTGGAAAAAGGTTTATTATTTAAAGATGCCATTGTAACATGAAATATGTGAGTTGTTAATGATCAACGACAATTGAAAGAAATGAAAACGATCGAACATGTTAAAAAAGTCAGTCAATAAAATTGGTTAATCAGTGAATGAAAGTAGTTTAGTCAATGTTTTTACATAATAGATGAGGAGCATTGTTGTTTTGGTTGTTGGCCGGTTGCTTCTTGTATCGCTGAGTTTAAATTTGTGTCCATTACAGCTTCGAGCATGTCTTTTTGTAGTCTCAGTGTGGTCTCATTATTTTTTGTGTATTCGATTATTATTGGTATTTTTTCTTTAGGTTTTGCTATTTTTTCGTTTCCTTTTATTTTATGTTTTTCTTTCCTTTCGTCTTTTTTCGGGGGTTTGGGGGTGTTTCTTTCCACTTCGTAGTTTTCTTCATTTCGCCAAATTACTTTAGCGTTAATTTTCATTTTTGTATAGTTGTGACCTCTTAATGTGAGGGCTTTTATAAATCTTCTGCTTAATATGTTGTAGTCTTTTTTTAGGGTGCATTGTCTGCAGAATCTTATTAGGCCGCTCTTATGTAAGTTGGTTATTATGTGTTTGGGATGGTTGGAGTCGGCGTGTAGCCAGGCTAGGTTATTTGTTTCCTTTATGTGTGTTTTTTTTATAATTTGATTTTCTATAAACTCTAGGTTTATGTCTAAAAATGTGATTGTTTTATTGTTTGTTATGTATTCTAATTTAATTTCTTTTATTCTGTTTGTGGTGTTGTTTATTATTTCATTGATAATTGTGCTGTCGCCTATTATTATAATATCATCTATGTATCGTTTGTATAGTATTGGTTTGTATTTTAAGATGATGTTGTCTAGATCGTGGATATATATGTTGGCAAGGGCTGGTGCCATGCTTACGCCCATTGCTAGGCTACTTGTTTGTTTGTATAGTTTTCCGTTGTATTTAAAAAAATTATTGTTTAATGTGACTTTTAGTAGGTCTATTATCAATTTGTTAGGTCTTCCAATGTCTGGGAATTTTTTAAATATTAGTTTTGTTTTTGCTACTATTTTGTTATTTATCATGTTTGTGTATAGAGAGGTGATGTCGGCTGTCGCCATTATGAGGTTGTTAGTGTTAATATTTTCCTCTCTTATTTTTGTATTCAGTTCTTTGATAATTTTGATAAGTTCGAAGCTATCCTTTAGGTAGCTAGGGTGGGTGTACATTAGTGGTACTAGATAGTGGTTGATGTACTTGGTTGTGTTTGGTTTCGGAATTTGTATTTGAGATTATAGGACGTCCTGGTGGGACCCTTCCTTCAAACCACTCAGATTTCTCTTTGTGGATTTTTGGTAGCGTGTAAAATTTACGATGTGTAAATTTAACGTTTTTGCTGTCTAGAAAGTCTTTAAGTGAGCTATAGGTTTGGTGTCTTTCTGTTATTCTCTTGATCATTGTGTGTGTGTTTTTGTACTCTGTCTCATTAGCTTCTCTATAGAAGTTTCGATCACTGAGTTGTCTCATTATTTCTTCGTGGTAATCCTTTGTGTCTTAGATTACAAAACAGTCACCTTTGTCAGCTTTTTTGATTGTTATGATTCCTTTTTTTATATCTTCCTTCAGTTTATTTAGGGAGTCTTTTTCTTCTTTTGTTATGTTATTTTTGTCATTTGTTTTAAAGAGTGTATTTGTATTATGTCTGTTCGTGTCTGTGATTTTTATTTTGTTATTGTTTATTGGTAGGATGAATACGTTTTTCTTTGTTCTTCTTTTGTATAGGTCTTTGTTGATTGTTTGTGTTATTTTGCCTATCAGTTTCCTTTCGGTATCTTTTAGCATTTTCGTGCTTGGCGTAAAGTTGGATTTTAGTTTGAAGTTGGTTTTATGTCTTGTGTCTTCTTCGTCGTTAATATCATAGCCCGCTCCTATCATCATATTGTTTATTCTATTAAAGTACATCTTTAGTAATAAGCTTCTTCTGGTTGTGTTATAGAAGGTTTTAAAGGTATTATAGTTAATTGTTTTTTTGGAGTCAAAGAAGCCTTTATTTAGTAGGTTAGTAATGTGTTTATTTAATTTGTATTTAGATAAGTTAACTATACAGGAGTTTTCGGCTTTCATAGACTCATTATTTAGTTTTTTGTTATCATTTTCTTTCTAAGTGACATTTTAATCTTTGGTTTATTTGGTCTGGAGGTTGTTGCTTCTATATTTTCAGTTGTTGGTGTGTCGGTTCCAGTTATGTTTGTTGTGTTATCTGTCGTGATTATGTTGTTCTCTGTTGTAGTTTCCTCTATTGTTCTTATAATTGTTGTTTCGGTGTTAGTTTCGGTGTTTATTTCGGTGTTTGTTTCCGTTTCGGTGTTTGTCTCGGTGTTTCTTCCGTTGTTTGTTATAGTGTTTGTTGTGGTATTTGTTTCATTGTTTCAATGTTTTCGGTGTCAGTTTCTGTATTATCTGTTATATTTGTGGTTGTTGTTGTGGTTTGTTCTCTTTGTTCGGTTATTAATCTTATTTGTTCTTTCAGAGCGTTGTGTTTTTTTATTTCTATTTTAAGTTCATCCATGATTGTTTTTACTTTTTCATAGATTCCATAGTACTTTGTGTGATGTTGTCTTGTGTATGTGGTTTCATCGGTGTTGTTTGTTATGTTTGTTGTGTTAGTTGTGTTGGTTGTGTTTTCCGTGTTTGGTGTGTTGTTTGTTATATTTTCTGTGTTGGTTATGTTTTCTGTTGTGTTTGTTGTGTTTATTGTGTTTTCAATTGGTGTTTCGTTTATTTCGATGTTTGTGTTGGGTTTATTGTTGTTGATGTATTTCATTAATTTTTTCATGATTCTAGGATCCCATTTATTCTCTTCTATAATCTTTTTGCTAATTTTTTTAATTTTGTGTGTTGGTGTTTCGATAAGTTTCTTTGTTTTTTTATTTATGTAATCTTTTTGTAGATTAATCATTTTTGCTTTAATGTTTCTTTCCAAGGTTTCTTTCTCCTCTTTTATGTAATTCGTGAGGTGTTTGTTGCATTTGTTGTTGTGGGTTGTTAGTGTGTTTGTGTTATTTTCGTATGTGGTTTCGATTTTCAGTTCTATCGTTTGTTTTTTCAGGGTTGTTAACTCCTGTATGTTTTTTAAGATGTTTGTTAATTTGTTTTTTAGTTTTTCTTTGGGGTCATTATGGTTGTTTGTTTCCTTATTCATTGTTTTGTTATGAGTGTTGTTGGGTTGTGTTTGCTTGTGTGGTGCTTTGATGTTTGTATTTATGTTTTTGTTGTGGTTCATGTAGTGGTTTTTAGTGTGGTATTGTTGGTGGTACTTTATGTTGTATTGTGTGGGGGTTTGCCATGGTTTTCGGCTTCCTCTGTGGTATGAGGGTGTTTGCCAAATTAGGGGTTCTTTTGGGAGTCCATATGTTAGTATGGGGTTTCCGGTATGTATGTGTGTTTGTGGTTGTGTTAGTGTTTGTGTTTGTGGTCTTGTGGAGGTTAAGTTGGTGTTCCTGTGTGGGACTGTATGGCTGGGGGGGGGGTCTTGATTGCTGTTATGTTATAGTTAAGTGGATTATGTAATGTAGGGTGTACGTACCTTTGGTTAGTGGTAGTTCTTGTGCTTTGGTTTATTGTTGTTCTTGTGTTGTCCGGTTTATAAATGATGTTGACGTATCTTTTTGACATTTTTTCTTTATGGAAGAAATGTTTTATTATGATACAAATTTGAACGATTTCAATTTTATTCAAAAAATTAAAAACGACTGTATTAGTATTCAACTAGTTTCTACACGTTCCAAGCTTCTTTCGAAGCTCATTTTGGTTTCTATGTCTTTGAAATTGTCGAGCTGGTGTAGGCTCTTGAGTAGACTTGGTATTCTTTCTCTAACTTCGCTTTTATTATGGTCTTTGTCTTCTTCGCTCGTGTCCGAGTCCGTAGAAGTGAGAATGTTGTGTGTATTGTTTATACTCGTGGTGTGCGAGTTATAGTTTGAGTTGTGGAAGGCGCGGTTTCCTCTTCCTCTTCCGCGGTGTGTTGTGTATGGTGCGTATCTGTGTGTGGGGACGTATATCACTTGTGTTTCATTTGTGTGATGTGTCTCTCCATGCGTTCTTCCTGTTCCACTCGTGTATGGGAACCTGTGGGTTGATCTGGTAAACATTATTTTATATGAAATTAAGGTAAGTAGATAATAGGTTGAGTCCTTTCTATGGTCTTTCAACTAGTTTCGGCAGATAGAGCCTTCTTCAGGGAATTATGACCTTCTCTCTTCTCGTTGCTACTTATATAGGCTTGTTTTGCCTAGTTTGTGTTTTATAGTTTAGTTATAGACACTTTCAAGTCGTTTTATGATCTGGTAGGATCATAGATTATTTGAGATGTTTTCTTGATGTTTTACGAGCAGTGTGAATTTCTTTTTTAATCGTTGGTAAGGGGTGGTTTTTCAGTCTTAGTATTAATTTTTTAACGTGTGTTTCTATTGTGTCCACCATTTTGCATCTGAGATTGATTCGGAATGTTTCAAATTCTTCCGTGATTAATTTGTCAAATTCCGTTGTTTTTTTCATTTCCGCTATGCGGATTGATGATCCTACACGTTCCAAGCTTCTTTCGAAGCCATTGTTATGTTACTTTTATCGTTTGTATTTGTTTTGCGCTTGTTTGCGTCTGTGATCTTAATCTTGTTGTTATTTATGAATGAAAACGTTTTTCTACGTTCTTCTTTTATATAGGTCTTTGTTAATTGTTTGAGTTAGTTTGCCTATTAGTTTTTTTCGGTGTCATTAAACATCTTCATGCTTGGAGTGAAGTTTGATTTTAGTTTGAAGTTAGTTTTTTGTCTTGGTCCAGGGCCCGCGCTGGGTCAATTTTTTGGGGCCAATTTTTTTTTCGAGTTCCATGTATAAGGCGCACTTATTTATTTTTAAACTCACTCTCAATAAGCTCTTAGTCGGCTTCAAATCAATAAACACCCCACCTAGAAAGGGTCTTCTTCGTTTTATAATTATTCTAATTTTTAGTTTTATTTGTATAAAGTGAGCATTAAGTATTTTTTTAAGACAATGAAGAAAAAATTAAATTTATTTATTACAAGTTAACACGGATTATAGCTATAATTTATAGAGAATTTTTTAGACAAATATAAATGTAATGTTAAAAAAAACTGGTTTATGCATATTCAAACTGATATAATATATATATTTATAATATTTATCAAGTCAAATTTTATTAAGTTTTGTCTACTGAATCCTCTTTCACACTACAGTTGATACTGGCGATAGTAACAATCGATTGGCAGCTTCCGCTGATGCTGGATAAGAATTTTTAATGGCCAAATTAGTTGTAGATTTTATGTCAGTGACTGACTTATTACCAGAGCTATGGCTGGCTCGAGTGAAGTTGGCTAAGCTGTCTAGTTCAGGTTGTGAGCGCTCGATACCCACAGCATCTTGGTACTCAGATACTCTTTCTATGTCTGAGTGTATTTCGGAAACTGAATTACTAAGATCAAAAAAATTGTTCATTGTTGTTAATACAGACCCATCCTCGTTGTCTGAAAACCAACTATTGAGGCTTTTTATCATGCTTTCAACAAACTTTCCGCAAACAGGCTCAGCTTCAGTCCTCTGTTACACACTGTCTCGAATAGTGTGACCTTCATAATCAAAAAGACACAGACCAAATTCATCAGGCTTTGGAATGTCAGGTATAAGCTTTAAAAACTTCTGCATTATGGGGCCTGACTTAGTTTTTTTACATGTACTCCAAAGTCTGAATAGTTGCTGTTAAAAGGGGTGCAATCTCAGAATTAGCCAAGTCTTTCTTTTGGTACATTTTGGACAATATAGAAATAGGCTTGAGCACATCACACAAAAAGTAAGCAATGTACAAAAACTTGAAGGTTGTTATTGGTTTATAAAGACTTAAAGATTTTCTTGACTTTTCTTCAAAAGTCAACCCTTATACATGCTAGGGATGTGACACCCTGTTCTATGCAATGAGCATTTAAAACAGGAATCCCAGAACTAGCGAGATTCTGCTTAGCAGCAAAGTATTCATCTTTGAGTGTTGCAGTTATCGCTGCTTCATTCTTGCCAAAGGCCACTTCACAGGCAGAAACCATGAACACTGATTGCTTGCTGGCGCCGACAGCATTAGTGTGATCTAGGATTATTAAAAAAGTGAACGCAGGTAATTTTCATTTTAAATACTTATAATGAAGAAATAATTGAGCAAATTATGCAATTTTATTAACAGTTACCTTTAAAACTCGCATGTCTCAACACTGAGTTTATATTAATATTACTACATCCAAAAGTAAAAGAGTTTTTATTTTGCACCTTCATACATAGATCACAGTACATTACATTTTTCATAGTGTCAAAGCGGAGCCAATTGTTATTAATTTTCCATGTCTGTTGGAATGCTCTGTTTTTTTCTTTTTGGCTTGACTCTTTTCTATCCTGAGAACCACTTGAGGAAGACATTGGAAAGATTTCTTAGTAATAGCTTTTTTAATATCTCTTTAATTTCACGCGACTTTAATGACCTAACGGTATTACAAAGTATGCTATACAACACGTATTATATAGATTGACAGAAGCTTATATAGATTGATATAGTCTGCACGTGAATGACCGGATTTAAAACACGAGGCTAATTTTGATTGGCTCAACTTTTCAATAACAACTTCTTCCCGCGACATTCTATTAGGCAAAGAAACATCTAAAAAGTTTCACAATAAAAAAAACGAAAATAAAATTTTGGGAAAAAAATCATTGGGGCCAATCAGGATTCTTTCGGGCCAATTTTGAAAAAGTAGGGCCATTGGCCCCGGTGGCCCTCGACAGCGCGAGCCATGTGGTCTATCTTCGTTATCTTCATCATTGTTATTGTAACCACTTCTTTTTGTTAATCATATTAGTATAAAGGGAGGTAACATCAGCTGTGGCCAGGAGTAAATTTTTATTGTCGTTATTGAATTTGTTTTCTAGGTCTAATTGGTTTATGATTTTATTAGCTCAAAGCTGTCTTGTAGGTAGCTTTCGTGTGTCTTCATGAGGGGTACTAGGTGGTGGTTAATGAATTTTGTAATATTGGTGGTTTCCGTATGGGTGTTTGTTATAATTGGGCGACCTGGTGGTATGTTTCCTTTCCATTTTTCTTTTTCTTTATGTATTTTGGGTAGTGCTGGACAACATTTACATTAATTCTCAATTGGAGAGGTTGTGATAGTTTCAGTAAACAAGGATGATCCAAGGCCCAGCGAGGAGTTTCCCTACCAAACCAAGGGCCTGTAGTTGCACCATTGTCTTCATTGAGTCCCTCCCACAGGGCCTTGGTCACATCATTCTTGAAGTCACTACTAATAAAAATGACATGGTTTTAAATAATAATAATGACGCCTGCCATGCAAAAGATGAGGTGTAGGCGGTTGCCAATGTAGCGCAGGAAGATCTTTCAAACGATTTCATTTCCTGTTAAATAGGCCCTGAACGCTCCTGGTTCACCTTTGAGGCTGAGAAAGAAAGGAATATTCAATAACTCCTAGACATTTATAAATCAATATACAAATCATTTCAATCGGCAAAAGCATCTAAGGAATGTACATTGCATGAAAGGTGCAGTAAATCAATCTGCAGCACATCAACTAAAAGCTGATGAACCCGATTTTTGAAAGAAAGTGAGATCGCACTTGGGCCACTTCCCGTTTGAAATTATGAGCATAAATCTCGGCAGCTTCCCTTAGGGATGCACAGATTTGTTCAACATTATCAGATGCTGACGCACCAGTAAGTCTGCCTACAGATAAGGAAATATTTTTATTTTCATTATTAGTATTAAAACTTAAATAAATATACATTATGTGCTGGCCTACAGTGGTGGCATCGTGAGCTAAGGTAGCTGTATCGCAATGATAAATATGCTCACCAAATTATCAGAGCAAGCACGCCTACCTCATGGGTCATCCTAGATATATTGCTATAGTGTGGTAAGTTACTTAAACGCATACTAAAAATTGTATTAGTAAAAGAATTCTGATTCGGCCTCTACACTTGGCACATTGACTTCCCTTCCATTCCTCTGGGTTGGTTGGGTTTGGAGGGTCACCCTGCTCTTCTTCTTCTTGTGGCGGGTTTAGTCTGCATGGTCGGCCGCATCGCCAGAGCTTGTTGTCGTCCTTCATGTAGGAGTCCATCCACGTCCTTGTCAACCTAGTGCACTTTTTGTGGAATTTTTTCTGGCAGCCTCCGCATACCACCGGCGTCGTGCCGCTGCGGATTGTTCCACTGCATCTTCCACATTGAGGTCCTGGGTTGGGGTGAACATCACCGGCTCTTAGGATGAGATTAAGCCAGAAGACATATGTCCTCTGGCCTCGAAAAACCCATCTTTGTGTTGATGTTGTTTGTTGTTGCGCTTTCTCCTTTAGAGAGGGGGGGAGAGGTGGCGCTTTTGAGGTCCTCTTCGTGCCCGAAGGCAGCCAACGACGCCGCGAAAAGGCGGGACCATATAGCCGTTGTATTGTTGTTGTTGCCGTTTCTTGTAGGTTTAGTGTTTTTTTATTAAGGTTATTAGGTCCTCCTAGTTTGCTTTTCCATTTTTTGTTAGTTTTTCGAGCATTGTGTATCTCTTTTAATTGTTTAAGGGGTGATTTTTTAGTTTGAGGATTAGTTTCCTTATGTGATTGTTTATTGTGTTTACCATTTTCATCCTAAGGTTAATGCGGAAGGTTTCAAATTCTTCCGTAATGAGTTTGTCGAAGTCTGTCGTTCTTCGCATTTCCGCTATACGGATTGACGATCCGATCCGTTCGAGGCTTCTCTCGAAACTAATTTTTGTTTCTATGTCCTTAAAACTCTCGAGCTGGTGTAGGCTCTTGAGCAAGCTTGTTGCTTTTTCTTTTATTTCGCTCCTGTTATTGTCTTTTTTCTCTTCGCTCGTGTCCGAGTCTGTTGATGTAAGTAAATTGTTTGGATTGTGGTGTGCGAGTTTGAGCTAGTGTTGTGGAAGGCGCGGTTTCCTCTTCCTCTCCCGCGGTGGGTTGTGTATGGTGTATATCGATAGTTTCAAGTTGCTCTAGTGCCCCTTGTTATGTGTGTGGGGTCGTATATTATCTGTCCTTCGTTTGTGTGGTGTATTCCTTCGTATGTCCTTCCTGTCCCTCTTGTGTGCGGGAATCTGTGTTAGTATTTATCGTGATTTTATGTGAATTAAGCAAGTAAAATATATTGAATCTTGTTCTTCTTCACTATCAACCACTCCAAGGTGCCATTTAATTTTACCCTTGCCTTACCTTCAATAAAACCTATGATGACATACGAAGATCTTCTAATATAAAAGTCCACCATGCCCAAAGCTCTTTCTGCCTCAGTAGTTTGGATTCCGTTTAGATTAGCATTAGGTATAGAACACTAACATGTTTTAATATCAATACATTTGTAATGAAAACATTTGTTGTAAATCACAGTTTATACATGCATGGATGTTATGGACTGGAGCAGAGGGAGTGTCCATTAACATCTCAGCAGAGGAACAGGACAGGTCTCCTACAATGTCTCTTACTATTTGTTGCTCTATCCTTTAAAGGATGTCCAAATACGTCCACTTTCAATGCCATTTCTGGATTCTTCTGAATATCTGCAATCTTTTTTATAGCGTACTGGAATGCTGGTGCCTGTATTATGAATTAACGGATTGATTCAATAATAAAAAATGAGAGAATTATTCCAATCCTTACCATCTCGAGATTGGAGACGTTGTGATAGTTTCAGTTAACAAGGATGATCCAAGGCCCAGCGAGGAGTTTCCCCACCAAACCAAGGGCCTGTAGTTGCACCATTGTCTTCATTGAGTCCCTTCCACAGGGCCTTGTTCACATCATGTCTTCTATCACGCGCTCCAGTACTTTGAGTACTTGTTCTATCAGTTTCAAGCTTCTGTAGTTGTTTCTGTCGAAAGCATCTCCTTTCCCCTTGTAGAGGTTCACAATGAAACTCTTTTTCCATTCAGTGGGGATCTTCTCTTCTGAGATGATGCACTCAGCAAGATCACGTACTAGGATTGCACCCTGTAGATCAGCAGACTTGAGCATCTCAGCAACAATGATTTCAAACCACTAGAAGACATGCTGTCTTTTTTAGTGGTGTTTCAGTTTTATCAGAATCTGAACAGCCTTCCAAAACAACATTTAAATGTCCAAAAAACCTTAAGATGTTAAGTTATACTAATAAATATTAATTACACAGTATGCTATTAATTAATGAAGAGGACAGTTGCAGTCCTTAAAAGGAAAATAGTCAATAAATTATAAACATCAGCAACATTATTAAATGTAGGTGTCAAACCACTAGAAAACATCTTGGTCTTTTTTGGTTGTGGCGTTTCAGCTTCGTCAGACTCATTCGATGAATCTGAATTTAACCGTAAGGGTTTAAAAGTCCGCTTGAAAAGTAAAAGAATAACTTTAAGAAATATTAAAAAATAAATATTAGTTAAATTTATTTGTAAATAAATAAACCTTTTAAGTTTAGATACAATCTCTTCAGATTCTGTCTGTAAATCTGAAGTACAATCGGCAAGAACCAGCTTCTCTCTTGCACGTTCATACCTAAGTTCATAAGATAATAATATAGTGAGAATTATTAAATATCCTATATGTTATTAGTATCAGATGTGGACAGTCGCAGTCCCTAAAGAAAATAAACGACACAGATTATGAACAGAATTGGTAAATACCTGCTGTACCAAGGATCCTGATAGGATATTTATCCCAACCATTTCCCGGTTGTTCTCCCAATTTACACAATTGAGTATTTTTGTTTGAAGTGAAAGGTGCCCAAAAGCAAAAAGCATCGTCCTCAGTTAACCATTAAGACGGGACAATAGCTGAACTTTTTTCATTGAGAAACTCCACAATTGTGAAATACATTTTGAAAATCTAATAATGGATTTTCAATATTTATAAATATGTTAGGGTTAGGGTTTGTATGGTTGTAGCCTCTTTCGAGTCTACAAGTAGTGCTTTCCGGCTTATGTACTCGGATCTGATTGGGATGTTTAACTCTAATTCCTCTTCTGCCGTATACCACTTCTCTATTGAGGGTGTTATTGGTTTTTCGGGAGGATTTATTGTGTTATTTAGCGACTGTTTGTGTTCAGTTTTTTGTTGATATGTATATATCTATACATATACTCATTGTTCTCTATATTTGTATATATATATATATGTATATCCATATATTTTTTTGTATTCTTATGTGAATACGAATGTGTTTTTTTTGTGAGTATTTGGTAAGTTTTTTTCTTGGAAAAGAAAATTTGTCATTTTTATTTGAATAACGTCCTCGTAACATAAGTATGTGTTTAATTCAACAACAATTGAAAAACGAATGTGTTTAATTCAACAATAATCGAAAAAAGAATGATTAAACATGTTAATAACATTTAGTCAATGAAACTGGTAAATAGAGTCAATCAATCAGTTGTTTGGTTCGTATTTTTACATGATAGAGTTGGCGCAATCTTGTTTCGGTTGTTGGCCTGTTGCTTCCTGCATTGTCGTTAATGTTTGTTTCCATTGCGTCTTTTTGTAATCTTAGTGTGTTTTTTCTGGGTAGTTTCCCTCTTGGTGTCGGTATGACATTGTGTTTTTGACTTGCCGATGGTGTCTCGGGTATTATGTCTTCAGGGGGTTGGTTTGTTTTTGGTGTGTTTGTGTTCTTGATGTTCGTAATTTGTGACTCTAGGTTGGCGTTCTTAGTTTTTATGTCTGCCATGATTTCAATTAGTTTATTTAGTTTTATGTTTAAATTGTCCAAGCCTGTGTCCATGGTTATTGGTTCGTTTATTGTTGTTGTGTGTGTTGGTACTGTTATTGTTGTTGTGCTTGGAGTTGTTGTCGTCGTAGTTGTTGTTGATGTTGTTGTGGTTGGTGTTGTTGTACGTGTTATGGAAGTTGTTGATGTCGTTGTGGTTGGTGTTATTGTCGCTGTGGTTGTGGTTGGTGTTATTGTTGTTGTTTCCTGTATGCCTATTGTTTCCTTGATTAGGTTCATTAAGTCGTCCTCCAGTTTGTTCTTCCATTTTTTATTTGTTTTGCGGGCCATGTGGATTTCCTTTTTGATTGTTGGTAAAGGTTGGTTTTTCAGTTTCAATATCGATTTTTTGATGTGGGTTTCAATCGTGTCCACTATTTTGCATCTTAAGTTAATTCGGAATGTTTCAAACTCTTCCGTGATTATTTTATCGAAATCTGTAGTCCTTTTCATTTCCGCTATGCGGATTGATGATCCTACTCTTTCGAGACTTCTTTCGAAGTTCATTTTGGTTCCGATGTTCTTGAAATTTTCGAGCTGGTGTAGGCTCTTCAGTAGGCTTGTGATTTTTTCTCTGATCTCGTTATTGTGGTTCATGTCTTCTTCGCTCGTGTCCGAGTCTGTGGAAGTTAGCGTGTTGTGTGTGTTGCTGTTTATACTCGTGGTGGGCGAGTTGTAGTTTGTGTTGTGGAAGGTGCGGTTTCCCCTTCCTCTTCCGCGGTGTGTTGTTGTGTACGGTGCGTATCTGTGCATCCCTCTTGTGGTGTGTGTGGGGATGTAAATTATTTGTGCTTCGTTTGGGTGATGTGTCTCTCCATGTGTCCTTCCTGTTCCTCTCGTGTATGGGAACCTGTGGGATGATCTGGTGAACATTGTTTAATGTGTAAAATTGAGGTAAGTAGATAATAAATTGTCCGGTTTCTTCTGAGTTGATGGTATGTCAAGTTCTTTCTGAGTCGATGGTATGTCGAGTCCTTTCTCTGGTCTTCCTTCTTTCTCTGGTCTCCCATTTTATAATAAATCTGACATCATTTAAAATTTAGGGTAGAGTCACTTCCTATGCAAAAGTGGCAAAGTAACATAAATTTTGTTATAAGGTAATACTTTTTTAGACAAACAGTTCATGTCTACTGTAATCATTTTTTAAAAATCAATTTTTACACGGTGCATTTCTAGGATGGTGTAAATACATAATCCACGTTTCACATGCATATAGCAGTGTGGGGAGAACCAAGGTTCTGTATACTTTTAGCTTGGTCGTGGTGGTGATGTCTTTCTGGGACAACCTGTCAAAGGTAGAACTTGTTCTAGCAATCCTGACGTTCGCTTTCAATAGTGACACTCTGGGATTATGTATTGGTAAGGTAGGTAAACCGGTCCACTGTGTTGAGCCTTTTGCCATTGACCGTAATGTTGAGCTTAACGTAAGCCTTTCCAGGTGCTGGCTAATGAAGGTCTTCAGTCTGATCGTCAGGTCAAAGTTTGAAGGCACTGGAGAACAGATTAACGCTGCGTTGTATGTTGGTTTCTGAGACAGTCTGTCGTAACCTTGGTTTTTGCCTCGAGCCTCCGAATTTTGAACAGTTTTCCATCTGTGTGGTACTTCAGATTGATACCAACCAACTCATCTCTGAAGACATCAGTCAGCATGGCTGAAAACATGTGGCTTAACAGAGCTTGTGCTAGAAGCAACCTTGTTTGACCTTGTAAGTAACTAAAAAGGATAAAATAATTCTCTACTGTCCTGGACTCTGGCATGCATGCCTCTGTGGCTTTTTCGCACCAAGACAATGAATTTCTTTGGACAACCGTACTTTGCCATGATCTTCAACAGACCCTCTACTGACTGTCAAAAACCTTTGTGAGGTTCAAATATGTAGAAAATAGGTCAGAGTTTTACTCCTGACACTGCCTGGCAGCGAACATGTCAATGTTTTCTCGTTCTTTTTGGAAACCAAGCTGACTTTCATGCCGAAGATCTTAGATAAGGTGCACTGTGAGGCGGTTTAGCAGGATTCTTGCAAATGTTTTTTCTGCAATAGAAAGCTGTGACATACCTCTGTGGTTGTCACCGGCTTGTCTTCTTACTTTACGCTTGTAGAAGTGTATTATGGAAGCATCTTTGAATTCTTGCGAAATCGCCTATTTTATCCACATCATTATAACAACTGGTGAAGCTTTTTAGTCAGGAAGGACCCTCCTTGTAGACTTCAGCTGATATAGCGTCTGAACAAGCTGCTTTGCAACTGGAATGAAGACGAATTGCTATCTGGGTCTCGTGCAAGTTTTGAGGATCACCCAGTGCTTCGTTAGTGGGCACTTTGGAAAGACGATTGATGGCTTCGACGATGATTGTAGAAGGGCGATTCAGGACGTTGTCAAAGTGTTCAGCCCACTTCTCCAAGATCTACGCTGAGAAGGTGGTATGATCCAGAGAACGTGGGTATGTGGTTTGTATAAATCATCTTTGTCCAAGAGTATCCGAACATTCCATGTGCCTAGTCGAGACGGCTGGAGATGGATACGGGTGCAATGGATGACCATGATGTTCTACGTGTCTCGTCATGCCCTTAGCGTTCCACAACGCTTTGCTGAAAATCGCTTTTTTGACCGTTGACCATCCAGTGGTTTCTCTTCGTTTGCCGATTCCCGTCTTCACGTGCATAGGTAGACATACCTAAACTTGCGCACGCTACAGTTTCTACCCTCGTTCCAGGCCCTGATGATTGGATGATTGATGTGAAGTGTGAACGAATTGGCTGTCGAGTGTTTCAAACGTATCTTTGTTTTTAAGTATTTGATGTACGTGTTTGATTTCTTTGAGACGACAGTATGATGATTGGATGATTGAAGTGAAGTGTGAAAGTAAATATGCTCTCGAGTGTTTCAAATGTTTCTTTGATGGTGATGCTGGTTGAGTTTTCTTGTTATGTGACATTGATCGTCTATGCAGAACGACAATCTTATTCACTGTCCGAAATGAATTTCCACATGTAGAAGTAGATATTTCTATAGTAATTTCAATGAGCTAAATAATATTTTTTGATTGAAGTGCATCTTTGATTTCATTAAATTGTTTGTTAAGGTTTGAATTTATTGTCTTTTTTTAAATTTTTTTCACAATATTTTAAGATTCTAATAATTTTTTTTAACTTCTTTCTCTGACATGTGAATTAATGGTTCAATTCTTTATATTCAAAATTAATTTAATGAAAGAATAAGTGCTGTTACTGCTTTATCGTTAAATCATGTTTGCAGTTCCCCTATTACATTGTGCAGTAAACTAATAAAAACTTGTTTAATTTTTTTATTTTTCAAAATGTCTCATCGCAATCAAGAGAACTCATTACAATTGAATCATTCAAACGTTTATTTTGTATTCTTTGTCTTTTGCTAGGTTGTATAAACACATTCTTGCTGACCTCCTGTAATGAATTGAAACCACTTTCCTTTTAAACATAATTAAATCTATCTTTGAGGTTTTAAGACTTTTACTATTGCAACGTTTTAACTGAAACATATTGTTAAATGGCTTGAAAATATTTGGTATTTAACAATAATGCATTGAAAACACTTTCCAATATTTTAACTCCTAGACCTGATTAATTAAATTGATAAATCAGTTTTTGTTTGATTTTTACAAGACGCAAAACTATGTCTTGGACTGTCAACATTTCACAAAGCAAATAAGCAAACTTTACATGCATGATATTCTGTTCCCATGCCTCACTGCAATTGGATACACAAGATTACTTCGCCATGCTATGTTTCCACATTTAGACATAAATGACAAGTTTTTCCTTGTGCTGTTGTTCCATCATCAGACTCATTGCTATCACCATTTAAAGTCGCGACTCCATGTCGTCATTACTACTATCAAAACATGCGAGACAAACAAGATAACCGAAGAAAAAAAGAGACAAACCCAGTGGTCCTCGTCGAATCGACAAACAAATTTTACTTGTTCAATGTACAATCTACCCTAATTTATTTTGTACAGCAGTGACTTTCGCCTATTTATCTTTTCACTACTCGTGTAGACTGCATTATACTGTTACCTACGTATCAGCTTATTTGTTAACCTAACCTATAACATTAAAATTATGTAATCAGTAGATGTTAATTTTTTTTTCAATAATGATCGTTGTAAGTGGCTTGCATGGGATGAGAATGTAGGAATCAGTGAGTTTATTTCTTTGTATGGCATGCATTGTTGCACAACGACTTGAACTTTCTAAACAACCCACACACTTAAAGTCACCATTATTTGGAGATAGTTGGTTTTACTGGAATAAAGTGTTCAAAAATAGTTTTGCACTAATTTGTGTCTGTGAACTAACTAAAACTGTATTTGATAGTAAAATAAATAAAAATTCGATCAATTGTTTCAATGAAATTTAAAAATTTAATTTTACTGAATGGGCACTTGATTCTTGAAGCAATAACAACAAGCCGGTTTTTTGACCAACAGTTATACAACATTTCAGTGATTGATTCGTTTATGAATACCAGAAATAATAAGAACACCGATTAACGAAGACATTTTTTCCAACTTTACTTTTCATAATTACGCATTTCGGTTTCCTTGTTTTTTCAATCCAAAATGTTTTCAATGTTCTGGATGAACAACTGGAAAGCTTCATAGGCACGATAATCTGTATCCCTTTGACTTGGAATACACTATTTCATATGATCATCATTATCACTTATTATATTCTTCTTGGCCATCGCTCATTTCAGTGTCGATCTCGCTGATAGCTTCTTCATCGTTACTCATGCCTTTATCCTCACGGCTTTCATCGCGGCTTTTTTCAAGGATCCATTGTTTTAGTTTCTTCTGCACTGAATCGTCCATTTTCCACTTAATATTTCCTAATAAATTATCGGTAGTAGAAAGAATGGATGATTACGCACAGCATACTTTTCAAGTTATACCAGTTGATCTTTTTAGCTAAAAGAAGTGACATATAACAATGAATATTAAAGAAAAAAGTCAGATTGTTTTCATTTATGACAGAATACGCATATATATATTTATATATAAAAAACGCTTTCTTCAATTTATCGTATGTAATTAGGTTATTCAAATCAGTAGAATCATTATTCCTTTTTTGCGACTTTATGGTTGTAAAAAAATTGTATTTGCATTCGTTCGTATATATTTTCCTTTAACATTAATGAACATAGAAAGGCAAAGATATAGTGAAGTGGCAATTTATGTATATCGCGTACTTAATATAATTTAGTCTATATGGCGCGAAATCCAGGAGTTTCTATATATAAAGAACAAATTCTCTTGAGTTTTAACAGAAGAAAGTTAGTTTCAGCATGGCAAGACTATTGGAGGAGAAGCCTGATGTCATGTTTGCAAGAAATGGAAGCCCATGTTCTAATTCAAGTAAGTCTACTTTGTACCTTTTAATACTAATATTTTTTTATAGAATTATTGAAATTTAAGCGATATTATGCACAAGCATGTCTGAAGCGTGTTCTCCTTTTTCAATATTTGTAGTTTTCAAATTGAAACATTTCGAATGAAACGCTTCCAACAATAAATGCCATTTAATGATATATTAATCAAAAATAATAATAATGTACTAAATATAGTATTCTTTTATAATTTAGTCTATTGCGCGAAATGCAGGCGCTTCTATATATTCTGAGGTATAACTATAGTTGCACGGTTTTTTATTTCAACCTTTTCTTATCTTAACTTTTTATTACTATTTTCGGAGTTTAAAAAATATGTACTAAACATATTACTAAACGATTATAAGATATAGCAGTTGAAATTAGCATTTGTTTCATGTTGTTAGGCTGAAAAAGTGAGGCACGTTGCATCGCGTCGATTAGTGTGCGGCTTGTATTAACGGCATTATACAAACTTAATATACTTGTATATTAGAATATACGTTTTATTTAGTGATTTTATTATTAAAAAAAAAGTTTATTATGAAAAACTAAAATTTGTAATAGTGACAAGATGGTATGCTTGCCGGTTTAGTCGCTGTGGTAATAGTAGCAGGTTGAGGATGAGAAACATCAGAAATATAAAAAAACCCGACCTGACAGTCAATAAAAGATTAACACACAAATAAAACACTTTTATCAACATGTTAATAATTCTAAAAATAACTAATATGGAAAATGAACACAAGAAAGAAGAGTCATTTAGTTGTTTGCTAATAGGACAGGTCTCCTACAATGTAGCTGTATCGCAATGATACATATGCTCACCAAACTATCAGAGCAAGCACGCCTACTTCATGGGTCATTCTAGATATATTGCTATAGTGTGGTAAGTTACTTAAACGCATACAAAAATTGTATTAGTAAAATAATTAAAAATTGGCACTGCTTCTTACGGGTATATTCATTAAAATTGCTGTATATATAGTTTTCCTAATGACTGGTTTATAGCTATTTATAGCTGGTTTATAACTTAGCTAATCTCTGGATCTCTCGCCACGATCAGGCCACTTATATACTCTAATTTACTAGTTAGTTTCATATTATCTGAAACATTGGCATTTATTAGGGTTAGGGTTAGGTTGAGGTGTGTGAACTCTTTCGAGTCACGGAAAGCGTTCCGGCTTATGTTTTCGGAATTGATTCGGGTGTTTACTCTAGTTCCTCTTCTTCTAAATACCCCTTCTCTATTATGTTGGTTTTTTTGGAAGTTTTTTTTGTTTAAGTTTTTATTTTATTATGATTTAAACGACTGGGTGGTTCTTTGATTCTATTTTAGTTTGTGATGTGTAAGTAAATTTTATTTATCGTGTACAATGAGTTGGTATCGGTTTTTTTGAAAAGATAAAAAACTCCAGAACAATAGCTGTGTTTGGTTCGGGGTGGAGATGGGAGACGTTTTAGGAAGAATTATGTTCTATGGTTTGGTGCGGGTCGCCCGGGGGGGGGGGGGGGTGGTGGTGGTGGTTGTGGTTGTGGTTGTGGTTGTGGTGGTGGATGGGGGATGGGCGGGAGTGGTGGTTTGTGAAGGGGAAGAAAGGTTTTGATCATGAGTCGAGGGTGGTGTTTGGTTTTGGCGATATGTTGATGGTTGTGGGTGTGTGGGGGTCGGTGGTGTGGGGATTGGTAATGAGGGATTGGGGGTGTGGTTAGGGTTAAGATTGGGTATAAGAGTGTTGATAAGGTTAGGGGTGTGTAGTTGTGGGCTCTTTCGAGTCCACAGGTGACGCGTTCCGGCCTATGTAATCGGATTTGATTGGGATATTCACTCTAATTCCTCTTCTTCTGTATACCACTTCTCTATTGAGGCTGTTGTTAGTTTTGGGAGGTTTTTGTAATTTGGCAACTGTTTGTATGTATTATTTTTGAGAGGTTTTTATTCTTCAACAACTATTCTCTTTCTTTTATTATTGTCTCTTTACGAGTTTTCTTGTATTTTTGTGTGAATATATATGTGTATACGTGTTTTTACGAGTATTTCTCGTTATTTTTTTAGTTATTCGATAAGTGGTTTTTTATAAAGTTTTATTAATATCATTTTATTAACGTGAAAAAAGTCATTGTAGAACAAATAAGGAAAACATAGTAAGTCATTTACGATCAACGAAAAAAGCGAACAAGTTAGTGATAATAGTAAGTCAGTGTATTAACGAATGAATGAGAAACAGTGTTTTATGTGCATGGTTTCTTTCGATTCTTTATTGTTTCGAGGTGCTTGGTTGGTTGGTGGCCTCGATCGCTGAATTGAGGTTTGTGTCTATGATGGCTTCAAGAATATCTTTTTGCAATCTCAGCGTGGTTTTTCTGAGAGTTTTAGCTCTTGGTGTTGGTGTAATAGTATGTTCTTGTGTGTCGTTGTTTACTGATCGTGTTTTGGATGGTATGTCTTCTGTTGGTTGGTTCATCGTTGGTGTATTTCTTTTGTTTTTAATGTCTGTAATTTGTGTTTCTGAGTTTTTGTTTTTTTGTTTTTTGTTTGTATTTCAGTCATTTCAATTAGTTTGATATTCAGGCCTGTGTCTGTTGTTCGTTCGCGTTTGTTGATGTTGTTGTAAGTGTTGATGTTGTTGTCGCTGTTGTACTTGGTGTTGTCGTTGTTGTTGTGGTTGTTGTCGTTGTTGTCGTTAGTGTTGTTGTGGGTGTTATAGACGTTGTTGGTGGTGTTATGGTTGTTGTTATTGATGTCAATGTTGTTGTTGTTGTTGCCGTTTCTAGTAGGTTTAGTGTTTCTTTTATTAAGGTTATTTGATCTCTTTTAATTGTTGTTAAGGGGTGATTTTTTTAGTTTGAGGATTAGTTTTCTTTATGTGTGTTTATTGTGTTCACCATTTTCAAACTAAGGTTAATGCGTAAGGTTTCAAATTCTTCCGTAATGAATTTGTCGAAGTCTGTCGTCCTTCCCATTTCCGCTATACGGATTGACGATCCGATCCGTTCGAGGCTTCTCTCGAAACTCATATTTGTTTCTATGTCCTTAAAACTCTCGAGCTGGTGTAGGCTCTTGAGCAAGCTTGTTGCTTTTTCTTTTATTTCGCTCCTGTTATTGTCTTTTACCTCTCCGCTCGTGTCCGAGTCTGTTGATGTAAGTAAATTGTTTGGATTGTGGTGTGCGAGTTTGAGCTAGTGTTGTGGAAGGCGCGGTTTCCTCTTCCTCTTCCACCGTGGGTTGTGTATGGTGTGTATCGATAGTTTCAAGTTGCTCTAGTGCCCTTGTGTTATGTGTGTGGGGTCATATATTATTTGTGCTTCGTTTGTGTGGTGTATTCCTTCGTGTATCCTTCCTGTCCCTCTTGTGTGTGTGTAAATCTCGTATACATGGTTAGTATTTATTGTGATTTTATGTGAATTAAGTAAAATATATTGAATCTTGTTCTTCTTCACTATCAACCACTCCAAGGTGCCATTTAATTTTACCCTTGCCTTACCTTCAATAAAACCTATGGTGACATACGAAGATTATTCTAATATAAAAGTCCACCATGCCCAAAGCTCTTTCTGCCTCAGTAGTTTGGATTCCGTTTAGATTAGCATTAGGTATAGAACACTAACATGTTAATATCAATACATTTGTAATGAAAACATTTTTTGTAAATCATGCATTTATACATGCATGGATGTTATGGGCTGGAGCAGAGGGAGTGTCCATTAACACCTCAGCAGAGGGACAGGACAGGTCTCCTACAATGTATCTTTCTATTTGTTGCTCTATCACTGGTTCTGCTCCTTCCATTAGAGAACTTACTGTGTGAGGCAATAAATTTACATTATTTGCATAAAATATTAGCTTTGTGGACTGCGTCTTCCTTTAAAGGATGTCCGAAAACACGTCCACTTTCAATGCCATTTCTGGATTCTTCTGAATATCTGCAATCTAGAATGCTGGTGCCTGTATTATGAATTAACGGATTGATTCAATAATGAAAAATGAGAAAATTATTCCAATCCTTACCATCTCGAGATTGGAGACGTTGTGATAGTTTCAGTTAACAAGGTTGATCCAAGGCCCAGCGAGGAGTTTCCCTACCAAACCAAGGGCCTGTAGTTGCACCATTGTCTTCATTGAGTCCCTCCCACAGGGCCTTGGTCACATCATTCTTGAAGTCACTACTAATAAAAATGACATGGTTTTAAATAATAATAATGACGCCTGCCATGCGAAAGATGAGGTGTAGGCGGTTGCCAACGTAGCGCAGAAAGATCTTTCAAACGACTTTGCTGTTAGGTAGGCCCTGAACGCTCCTGGTTCACCTTTGAAGCTGTGTCTGAAAAAGAAAGGAATATTCAATAACTCTCAGACATTTAAAAATCAATATACAAATCATTTAGATTGGCAATAGCATCTAAGGGATGCACATTGCATGAAAGGTGCAGTAAATCAATCTGCAGCTCATCAACTAAAAGCTGATGAACCCGATTTTTGAAAGAAAGTGAGATCGCACTTGGGCCACTTCCCGTTTGAAATTATGAGCATAATTATCAGATGCTGACCCACCAGCAATTCTAAGAAAGTATTGTCATTATTTGTATTAAAACTTAAATAAATATACATTATGTGCTGGCCTACAGTGGTGGCATCGTGAGCTAAGGTAGCTGTATCGCAATGATACACCCGGTCACCAAACAATCAGAGCAAGCACGCCTACCTCATGGGTCATCCTAGATATATTGTTATAGTGTGGTAAGTTACTTAAACGCATACAAAAATTGTATAAGTAAAATAATTAAAAATTGGCACTATGCTTCTTACATAAAAATTGCTGTATATATAGTTTTCCTAATAACTGGTTTATATCTTATTATAGCTGGTTTATAACAATCTTAGCTAATCTCTGCATCTCTAACCACGATCCAAAAGCAGGGCTCTCATATACTCTAATTTACTAGTTAGTTTCATATTATCTGAAACATTGGCATTTATTAGGGTTAGGGTTAGGTTGAGGTGTGTGAACTCTCTCGAGTCACGGAAAGCGTTCCGGCTTATGTTTTCGGAATTGATTCGGGTGTTTACTCTAGTTCCTCTTCTTCTAAATACCACTTCTCTACTGAGGGAGTTTGGTTTGGATGTAAAAGTGGGAATTTGGGGGCTCCATCAAATGGTTCTTTCCTGTGTAGTATGCCTTGATGAGTCTATCCTGGAGTTTTCATTATTATCTGTTTCGAATTTATTGATCGTTGTGCAGATTTTGTCCAGTAATTTTTTATTGTTTATGGCATAATCGATGATTATTGGTAGGGGGATTGTTGTAGTTAGGTCTTTGATATTAATATGATTATTATTATTATTCTTCTTTTTAATATTGTTATTATTACTAATATTCTTCTTTTTAATATTTTTAATAATTATTATTAATTATTATTATTATTATTATTATTATTATTATTATTATTAATGTTTTTCTTACCCTATTAATTTACTGTTAATCTTCATTTTTGTGTAATTGTGTCCTTTGTATGAAAGTGTTCTGCAAAATCTTCGGGCGATTGTGTCGTAGTCGGATTTGTTGTCTGGCGAATCTGCTGAGGCCTGCTTTGTGGAGGTTACTAATTATGTGTGTAGGGTGGTTAGATTTGGCGTGGAGCCAGTTAAAGTTATTTGAATCTTTGATATATGTTTTTGTAGTGATCTTGTTGTCATGTAGGGTTAGTGTAAGGTCTAGGAAGTTGAGGTTGGTCGGGTTCTCTGTATAAGTAAGTTTGATTTCTTTTAATATGTTTGGTTTTTAATTTGATTTCCGATAGAGTCTCTTTTGTACAGACGATAAGCAGGTCGTCTAAGTATCTCTTGTATAAGACTGGTTTCGTTTTTAAAATTAGGTTGTCAATGTCATGCAGGTAAATGTTAGCTAGTGCCGGCGCCATTGATATTCCCATGGCTAGCCCATATATTTGTTTGTAGATTTCATTTTCGTAAACGAAATAGTTGTATTGAGCGTGATTTTTAAAAGGTCGATTATGAGGGCATCAGGTCGGTTCGGGATTGGGTGTTTCTTTAGGATTTTGATCGTCTTGACTATTGTTTTTTTATTTATCATCTTGGTGTATAAAGAAGTGACGTCTGCGGTTGCTAAGATTAGATTGTTGTTGTGGTTGATGATTTTATTATTTAGGTTTAATGAGTCTATGATTTTAATCAAGTCAAAGCTATCTTGGAGATAGCTTTCATGTTTTGTCATTAGGGGCACCAGGTGGTGGTTGATGAATCTTGTTATGTTGGTAGTTTCTGTGTTGGTGTTGGTGATGATAGAGTGCCCTGGGAGAATTTTTCCGTCCTATTTGTCTTTTTCGGGAGGATGTAAAATCTCCTATTTTGATAGGGGGCTTTATTGTTTAGTAGGAATTGTTTTAGTGTGGGGCTTATATTATAATTTCTAAGAGTATCTATGATTATTTTAGTGGTTTATTGGTATTCTGTTAGGTTGGATGGTCTGTAGAAGTCTCTGTTGGCCAGTTGTTTCCTTGCTTCTTTGTCATAGTCTGTGTGGTTTTGGATGACGAATACGTCGTTCTTGTCGGCCTTTTTAATGGTTATTATTTTGTTTTTTATGTCATTTTTCATTGCCTCTATCTCTTTTTTGGTGGTGTTTCTTATATTGTTGGTTTTGAATAGTGTGTTGGTTTTGTATTTATTTGTGTGTGTTATTTAAATTTTTTTATTAATAGGTATTATGTTTAGTTTCTTTATCTTCTTCCTTTTTTAAAGATCTTGGTTAATTGCTTGTGTTATTTTATTAATTAATTGGTTTTCGGCCTCAGTTAGGTTTTCTCCTTTAGGTGTGAAGGTTGATGGGAGTTTGAATGTTGCTTTTTCTTTGTAGTTGTGTGAAAAATTGTTATTTTTGTTTTTGTTAAACCTTCTGAAGAATAATTTTAGTGAAAGGTCTTTTTCAGTTTGTTATAAAAGACTTTTAGTTTAGAGTAGTTGCAGTAAGTGTTTGAGTCTACGAAACCCAATCCTTACGTACGTTATTAAGTTGTCATTCAAAGTGTAGTTTGCTAGGTTAATGTAGGAGGGTTTCGTAGACTCTGGCTTTAGTTTTTTGGTAGTGGTTGTTTTCTTCCGCCCTAGTTTTTTTGGTAGATATGTTTTCTTCTGGTGGGTTTGTAGTTGTTTCTGTGTGAGGGGGTCCGTCTTGTATGGTGATTACGGTAGGGGTGGGGTTTGGGTTAAGGATAGGGTTAGGGGTAGGGTTGGGGGTGGGGTTAGGTGTAGGTGTAGGGTTAGGGTCCGGGTTAGGGGGTTGGGTTTGGGTTAAGGGAGGGGTTAGGGGAAGGGTTTGGGTTAGGTGGCGGTGGTTTAGGGTTGGATTGTGGTGAAGGTGCTGTTTTTCTAGTTTTTCTTGGTGGGGAGTTCTCTGCTTGTATGTGGTCGATTAGGAATTGGCAGGTGGTGTTAAAAGATTCAATCAGTTCTGCCAATTTATTCTTTTTGGTTGTGATTTCTTTTAGTTTATATTCGAGATTGTTGATTTTGTTGAGTTTGTTTCTTTTTCTGGTACTTATTTGTAATTGTTTGAGATTGGTCGTTTTTATTTTCACTATCTCTTCCTCTGTGAGCTTTGCGAGGTTTGTGAGGTCCGTGTCACTCAGTTCGGATAGGTTCATTTCTATCTCACTAATTTCCAGAGTAATTTCATCTAGGACGTTTATTTCAGTTTGGATCTCTGACTCATTCTCGTCTATGTCTATCTCGGTGTTGTTGTTATTTTCGGTCTGGTGGTTATTCTTGTTTTGTTTGGGGGGGCTGGGGATTTTGTTTTTGTTTTTTTGTTTGGTTGGGCTGTTAGTGTTTTTAATTAGAATCTGGAAACTTTGTAGATATTTGAGTGTTTCGTCTAGTTTTTTGCTGACGTAGTTCGTTTGTATTGTTATGGTCTGTTGTGGTGGGGTTTGTTCCGAGGGTGTTGGGTTGAGATTGTTGAGTTTTAGAGGTAAGGTTTCGAAAAGTTTGTCCGTCCATTTTGGATTTTGTTTTTTCGTGGAGTCCCAAATGGGTTTTAGGTCATTCTTTTTGTATTTTAATCTCTTAATCATGTTATCGATATGTGACTTGTTTTTCCAGGATTGTCATCCTGAGGTTAATCCTGAACTCTTCAGTTAGGTCTGTAATGTTTTGTGAGAGAGTCGGATTATTTATGTTTATGGATTGTATATTCTTTATGATTTTTTCTTTTTCCTCATCTTTGTCATTCTTTTTGGGTGGTTTAGGGGCCTTTTTTTCAATTTCGTATTTTTACTAGTTACGCCATACTTCCTTTGCGCTTATTTTCATTTTGGTTTAATTGTGGCCTCTTTGTAAGGGCTTTTATGAATCTTCTGCTTAGTATAATGTATTCTTTTTTTAAAGTGCATTCTCTGCAAAATCTTATTAACCCTCTACTGCATGAATTAAAAAAAACTTTTAGGAATTACAAGTAATAAAATTTTTTCCTATTGGTGTTAGGTTACAAAACAAGGGAAAATTATTTATATACAAATTTTTTCCCAATAAAGTTTGAAAATGAGCCAAAACATATATGATGCCAATTGGCATCACCATGCCCTTCCCAGTGAATCAAACACATTTTTTATATATTTATATATATTGTTTAACTTGTACAACAAAACATTTTTTTAAAGTTTTAAAACAATATTATTGTTAAAAATTGTTGTTATTCAGTGTGAAAACGTTTGAAACAGTTTTTCTCCTTCGTAAAGCATATTTGGCATTTTTCACATCGAACGCGGGATTGACCATTGCAACCAGGTAAACGACAGCGAAGTCTTTCAGTAGCCCAAGTTGGCCAATGGCTAGTTTCATCTGTGCGAACCTCAGCAATAGGCAAATACTGTCCTTGTCGTCCCTTCTTCGTGATTTGAATTTGACTCTCCAAGCTTGGCCGACCTGCAGATCTCTTTTTGCTTGTGCCTTTGCTTGCTTTACATAAACCTACAATAGAAAGAAAGCAAAAAATAAATGTATAGTAATTATTTATATCATCTAGTTAAAACAAGTTTTCGTTGTATTGTTTACCTTATGCGATTTCGCCATTCCAGTATCTTCTGGTACTTGGTAAGACTACCAAGGACATCCACATGGATATGCCCAGAAACTTTTCTAGTTCCGGAACAGATAGCTGCAGTGGTTTTTCAGAACGAGTTTGAGCAGAGTAAGGATTAATCTGCTCAACTATATGTTCTTTTAGTGTAGTTGAAAAAAATAATTCAAAAAAATGAGGAGATTTCAAGTCCAGGATGTGAGAATCTAGACTCTCATCTCCTGAAAATGGTATTCTTCTGTCTGTTTCATTTTTTGTAGTTTTCCACAACAGTTTTTGTTTTGTTTTAGCTTTCATTTGTGTGCTAGTTGAAGGTATCTCTTCAACGCCACTGCTTTCTTCAGAACTTTCATCATTGTTTTTAGGAGGCTTGTAGTCTTCACTCCTCTCATTGTCATCAGACAGCTCACTGTCATCGCTTTCAATAGAAATTGTTCTTGCAATTGTTTTAGTCCTCGATCCTTTTTTTTCCTTTAAATGATTGAACATTCATGTTTACAATCTAAAAAATCCAAAAACTCAAAATGATTAAGTTGTTTTCACTGATTTATATATTAGAAATAAAGCCCCGAAAGCTGCATGCTGATGCCATTTGGCATCGCATATTCATGTTTCAATCATGAACGAACCGTTTGTCCTATCACTATGAATAAATTCATTTATCAAGACAAATGATACGATTATCTAAAAAAAAAATTTTATTACTCAGATGTTAAAGAAAAACTTGTGAAACAGTGCTAAAGTAGTTGATATAAGCTCGATTTCCGGAAGTGCATAGATGAGAAATATAAACATAGATGATGGAAAAAATATTAAAATTAAACGCTCTAGGGCGTTTACTATCTAAAAAAATTATCTAATGATTTATTTTGGCATTTTGAACTTCATGAAAAAGCATAGAAGTAGTGATGCCAATTGGCATCACTATGCAGTAGAGGGTTAAACCACTTTTGTGTAGATTGGTTATCATGTGTTTGGGGTGATTTGAGTCGGCGTGTAACCAAGCTAGATTGTTAGTCTCTTTTATGTGTGTTTTCGTTATTATTTGGTTTTTAATAAATTCCAGGAATGTGATTGTTATTTATTACGTATTCAAGCTTGATTTCTCTTATTCTGTTGGCAGTGTTATTTATAATGTCATTAATAATTCTGCTGTCGTATATTTGTACTTGAGAATCATGTTATCAAGATCATGTTGGCAAGGGCTAGTACCATACTTACGCCCATTGCTACGCCGCTTGTTTGTTTGTATATCTATTATTTTCTTATTTAGTTCTTTAAATATTTTAATTAGTTGAAAACTATCTTTTAAGTAACTGGGGTGGGTGTGCATTAGTGGTACTAAGAGGTGGTTGATATATTTAGTTATATTTGCTTTCCGAATTTGTGTTTGAGATTGTTGGTCGTCCTGGTGGGACTCTCACTTCCCTGTGAACATTCTATATGGGCAACTATATGGGCCCCATATGGGCAGCCCATATGGGACCCATGTCAAAATGCTACACCGATTTAAGTGGGTCCCATATGGGCTATATGGGCAACTATATGGGCAGCCCATATAGGCTCTATGTGGCAGCCCATATGGGACCCATGTCAAAATCCTACACCGAATTAAGTGGGTCCCATATGGGCTATATGGGCAACTATATGGGCAGCCCATAAGGGACCCATGTCAAAATGTTACACCAAATTGAGTGGGTCCCATATGGGCTAGATGGGCAACTATATGGGTCCCATATGGGCCCTATATGGGCAGCCCATATGGGCCCTATATGGGCAGCCCATATGGGACCCATGTCAAAATGTTACACCAAATTGAGTGGGTCCCATATGGGCTAGATGGGCAACTATATGGGTCCCATATGGGCCTCATGTGGGCTATATGGGCTTCTTCCAAGCGGACTATACATGGGCTGCTTGTATAGCATATACGCTCAAACTTTTGAACACGAACACGATTGATTGATAAATTATTTATTGTAAAAAAAGACAATTACAATATTTCTGCCAAACATAAATTTAAAGATGAAAAAAAATTGTCCAATTATAAAAAATTTGATTAATCGGATTCTTCAAAATCATTTATTATTGATGTTGGCTGGCTTGCTCTTCTGCTTCTCTTTCCACCCCTGTCTCTGGCTCCTGTCAGCCATTTGGACACGTTTACCTCAATTTCTCTTTTGTTTGTTTGAGTGATCGTCGAGTTGGTTTTGGTAGAACCTGTTCCGAATAATTTATTGATGAGTTAAATAACTGAAACTTAACATAGGATAATAAATCATGATGAGAGTATAATGAAACAGTATAATCATTTTTATCTAACAACTTACGGTATATAACGTTGAACATATCTGTGGTGCCGAAGGCTCTTTTTCCTTTCCGACCCACTAAATTGAACTGCATTGCCAATTCATTTGATAAGCAGTGGTTCATTACTCGTCGGGCGACTTCGTCCACGGTTTTTCCACCGAAATCCCCAAGAAATAACACCTGTAGGTAAAAATATTGCAAAATTAAACAATAAATGTAAATATACAATATATGTAAATATATAATATATGTAAATATATAATGTATGTAAATATATAATATATGTAAATTTACAATATATGTAAATATACAATATATGTAAATATACAATATATGTAAATATACAATATATGTAAATATACAATATATGTAAATATACAATATATGTAAATATACAATATATGTAAATATACAATATATGTAAATATACAATATATGTAAATATACAATATATGTAAATATACAATATATGTAAATATACAATATATGTAAATATACAATATATGTAAATATACAATATATGTAAATATACAATATATGTAAATATACAATATATGTAAATATACAATACATTTAATATTTTCATACCATCCCTCTGTTGCTTTTGTCCCTTCATCATGGAGTTCACCATCTTCTTGAGAACTCCCATGTCTGTTATTAGAGTCTCCACTCGTGTGACTAGCCTTACGAAAGCGGGATCAGTTGAGAGACCTGTATAAATATTTTGATAAGGTGTTAAGATAAATAATAGTTGAAAATTTTCAGCAAAATTCATTTGGATTTAAATCAGCAACATTATTAAATGTAAGTTTCAAACCACTAGAAGGCTTTTTTTTAGTGGCGTTTCAGCTTCATCACAATCTGTGCAGCTTTCCAACTCAACTCTTGCATGTCCAAAAGTACCTTACGATGTTAAGTTATACTAATAAATATTAAATACACAGTATATAACATGTTATTAATTAAAGAAGAGGACAGTTGCAGTCCCTAAAAGAAAAATAGTCAATAAAATATAATCATCAGCAACATTAATAAATGTAGGTGTCAAACCACTAGAAGACCTCTTGATCTTTTTTCGTTGTGGCGTTTCAGCTTCGTCAGAATCATTAGATGAATCAGTATTTAATCGTAAGGGTTTAAAAGACCGCCTGAAAAGTAAAAGAATAACTTTCAGAAATATTAATAAATAAATACTAGTTATGTATATTTGTAAATAGTAAATGAAAACCTTTTAAGTTTTGATACTATCTCTTCAGATTCTGTCTGTAAATCTGAAGTACAATCGGCAAGAACCAGCTTCTTCCTTGCACGTTCATAAGTACCTAAGTTCATAAGATGTTAAAATATAGTGAGAATTATTAAATACCCAATATGTTATTAGTTTCAGATGCACATTCGCAGTCCCTAAAATGAATAAAGAAAATAAACGACACAGATTATGAACAGAATTGGTAAATACCTGCTGTTCCAAGGATCCTGATAGGATATTTTTCCCAGCCATTTCCTGGTTGTTCTCTCAATTTACACAATTGGGTATTTTTAATTGAGGTGAAGGGTGGCCAAAAGCAAAAAGCATCGTCTTCAGTTAACCATTTAGACGGGACAATAGCTGAACTTTTTTCATTAAGAAACTCCACAATAGTGAAAAACATTTTGAAAATTTAAAAATAGATTTTCAATATTTATAAATATGTTTATTAATTTTATATAAAATCTGACATCGTTAAAATTTTAGGATAGGCTCACATCCTATGCAAAAGTGGCAAAGACACATACATTTTGTTATAAGGTAATAATAATAATTTTTTAGACAAAGAGTTAATTTCTACGGTAATCATTTTTTTAAATCAATTTTTACACGGTGCATTCCCAAAAGAGATGAGTCCAGTGGCTGATCGAAAAATGAACCTATCTTTTCAAGAATTGCACAGTAAGCCAAGGTTTTATCAAATTGGTTTATCAAAATATTCTTAATTACTAAAATTCAAAACAATTGTTACCCTGGGCAATGGTAACTAGTTTGTCAGCATCACAAAACTGCTGGAACTGTTTATAAAATTTGTCATCTGGCAAAGGACCATTGACATGAGGTTTTTTTATGAATAGGCTGTATTTTTTTTCAAATTTAACCAAATTTTCTTTTTCAGCAAGTCGTCTAACAATTTGCTACTGGATTTGATGGACGCCTGACAAGTTTTTTTATTTGCCCTAAGCAATTTTCATGTGGAAAAGCAGATATCTCGTCTAAAGGACCATACTTTTTCGCATCATCTGCTAAATGAACCAAAGAATGAATATTATACACTGAATATTCATCTCCATAAAGTAAAGAAAAATGTTGGACAAAGTTTTTTAATAAATCACAAGCCAATGAGTTGTGATCAATCATGCTTGGATTCAACAACAATGAAATAGCAACTGACAAGTTGTAAAATTTCTATATGCTTCTTCAGCTAATCTACCTTTTAAAACAATTGAACCAGTATAAATTAAAAATTGTCGCAGTTCTGTAGCTTTCCATTTTCCATATTCATATATAGACCGAGGCTTTCGAGCAAATTCATTAGGTAAATGAACTCTCAAATTACGCAAATTTTCTGAAATGTTATCTAATACAAGCTTATGCAATCTATTCTTTAAAGGGCCTTTAAACCATAAACCTATCATTCTTTTCATGACACCAAGACACACAAGGTGCATGTAATCGAGCGGAAATTGCGTTACAAGACCTATACCCAGGCCTTCTAAAGGTGATTGTTTTCCATATGAATGATGATCCTCATCAGACCTATCTTTAAACCCACTATCTGTTCTAAGATTACAATTAATTTTTGGCAGTGTAACTTTTCCTTTCAAAAAAAAACATCTCTCACAACTATTGTATCCTGAGTGTCCTTTGATACACTTAACAAAAGCTCTTGCTGGAGCATCACAAATTATTGCATCTATAACTATTTGAATATTTTTCCCATTAAACTTATAGCCTTTCAAAACCAAGAGTTTCACTTCACAAACAAAATCTTTAAAAAATTCTTCCAAAGAGAGCGGTTTAGTTTTTCCACAATATAATGCAACCACAAAAACACGCATTATCTTATTTTCTTTTATCCGTCCCAAAATCGGCCAAAGTTGAGTCAAGGAGCTATTAAAAAGTGGAATTCCATCAATCTTAAAATGTAACAATAACAACAACAATAATTCGTTTATTTGCAAACAAATAAATTTAGAAATCGAAGCAAATAAATGCTTGTATGATCTCTTAGAAAAATAAAAATGAACTTCTTAATTAAATTCACAAATTAAAAGAATTTTTAATAATAACAAATTTTTTCATTGATTTACAAAAGAAATTAGTTAAAGTGATTGGAAATTATAAGTGGTTTAATTATTTTCTTGAAATTAAGGGTTTGCTGTATATTCTTCAAATTCAATGGCAATCTGTTCCAGAGTTGGAGCCCTGCATAGATTGGACTATTCAGATAGAAATTGGTTCTTGGTGTTTGTAAGTAGTAGTCAGACTTAATTCTCAATGTTCGTGTGCAGTTGGATGTGAAAGAATGTATTAAATGTGTAAAATAGGAGGATGTGTTTTTTATTATAAGTTTATGAAAAAGAATATAGGTTTTAAAAATGTATAACTGATTGATTGTTAAAATTTGAGCTGGAAGATACAGATGAGATATGTGGTCATGAGAGTGTAATTTAAACAGGACTCTAAGAAAATTATTTTGTATAACATTTAAAGGATGTAAATGAGTTTTGCAAGCAAGTCCCCATAAAGGGAGACAATAAGTCAAGTAAGGTAGAATTAAAGTAGAATAGAGTAACTTAATTATATGAGATGGTAAGTTGTGTTTAAGTTTATGTAAAATACCAATATTTTTTGAAAGTTTTTTTGATATATACGTTATATGTTCATTCCAAGAAAGATTACTGGTTATATAAATACCTAAGAATTTTGTATAATCGACTCTCTCTATAAAATAAGAATCAATTGTAAGTGTATAATTAATAATGTTTGTTTTTATTTTAGGGCCAAAAAGAATGCTGCATGTTTTTGCATAGTTGATTTTGAGTTGGTTGTCAATTGTCCATTGATGTAACAAACTAAGAAAAGTATTTGCTTTTAAATGAAGATTATTAACATTTTTGTCTTGGAACAATACTGTAGTGTCGTCAGCATAAAGGACAAATTTGCCAATTTCGGAAAGATTCATTAAATCATTAACATGAATGTTAAATAACAAAGGTCCTAAAATAGATCCTTGCGGTACACCAGTGTTAATCTTTAGTGTGTTAGATGTTACACCATCAATGTATACATATTGGGAACGATTTCCTAAATATTCACAAAACCATTTGTGACATGTTCCACGTATTCCATAATGAAACAATTTATCAAGCAAGATAGAATGGTTAATGGTATCAAATGCCTTTGAAAAACCAATGAAAATACCTAATGTGTGTAAGCGAGAATCAATACCAGTAGCAACATGATGCACAACATCCAAAATGGCTAGTTCCGTAGAACTGCCTTTTGTGAAACCGTATTGGCTAGGTGATAGAATATTTTCGTTTTCTATGAAATTATTAAGTCGATTAAAAACAATTTTTTCTAAAATTTTGGATATAGAAGATAATAGTGATATGGGTCTATAATTGTTCGAATCATTTTCTAAACCATTTTAATGTATTGGAATAATTTTGGATAATTTAAAAAGAGAAGGAAATGAACCTGTTTTAAGAGATACGTTAATTAGATGTGTAAGTGGAATTAATATATTTGGTGAAATTTTCTTTAAAAGTTTGTTAGAAATTCGGTCATCGCCACAACTAGATGTATTTGAAATCGTTTTAATGATAGAGCTTACTTCAATGAAGTCTGTTTCTAAGAGAAAAAAAGAATTTTGTGGACTTTTATTCAGGTATGATTTTGTAATATGATTGTTTTTGTTTTCAGAAGAAGCAGCAAACTGACTATTAAAAATAGTTGCGATAGAATATTTGTCCGTAATTATTTCATTGTTAATTTTTAATGTAATATTATTTTGTTTATTGTAGTGTTTTAAATGATATTTTATTAAATCCCATGTTTTCTTAATATTATGTTTATGCTTAATGAATTCTTCTTTATTGTATTTATTTTTAGAAATTCTGCAAAGAGAATGAAATAAGTTTTTATAAGTTTTATAAGTAATTATATTGAGATCAGTTGGAGAGCTAATACATTTTTATACAACTTGTTTTTGTGTTTTGAAGAAACTAAAATAGCTTTTGTCAGCCAAGCTTGTTTACGCAAGCAAGTATTATGTCTGTTTCTATGTTGACAATGAGTAGTTAGACCACTTTGTATTGTTTCGATGAAGTGTTTTGTGACAAAATCTATGTCGTCAGAAGACAAAACCTTGCTCCAATCATTGGATAACAAAAAACTATTTAATTTGAAAATATTCCTATCTGAAAATACGAATTTATTTTTTGGGGTGAAAGATTTTTTTAAAAATTGTAGTTTCGAAAAGGAGCAGATAGGATAGTGGTCGGAGAAATCGTTTGAAAGAACATTAGACTTGTGTAGTTGTAGGTTGTTTGTGTATATATTGTCGATAAGCGTGCTGGAATATGAAGTGACTCTTGTTGGGTGAGTGATGAGTGGGATAAAGTTGAATGATGACATCAAATTGGTAAAATCATTTGATATATTATTACAAACACTATTTAATATATTAATATTGAAATCCCCAAGGATATATATTAAATTATTTTTTATCGATTTATTTCTTAATGTTTTAGTGAGTGCGTCATTAAAAACCAATGGATCTGTATTTGGTGGTCTATAAACAATGATTGAGAGAACATTAGGAGAGTTTTCAGAAATTATTTCAATACATAGCCAATCAAAAACTTGAGAGTTTGGACAAAGATCATCTCTTACTACGTAATAAAGTCTGCTAGATATAAAAAAACCTACACCGCCTCCAATGCGATTTTTCCTATTTTTACTTACAAATGTGTAACCAGAGATTGAAATAAGTTGTGATGACGTGTCATCCAACCAGGTTTCTGACACACCAATTACAGAAATTTGTAGATTAATTTCCTTCAACAAAAAATTAAGTTCTTCCATTTTGTTATATAAACTTCTTGCATTAATAAGCAGCGAAGAGAAATTAAAATCAAAGTTCTGAACATTGGCAAGAAGATTAGAGGGCGAGGTTGTTGGAGAGCTTGATGATGACAGATTCAATGAGTTAAATAGATGAATGTCTGGGTCAAACGGCAGCAGAACGTCGGGAGCCATTATGAGGTAGGTTTGTGATTGAATTGCCAATATTTTAATACCGCATCGTCCGGATGGATGTCAGCGTTACAGAATTTTTCTATGTCTTTTTCCTCCAAACAAATACGGAATGCTGTAGAGACAGTGGATTGGTCATTTTTAGGTTTAGGTTGGTCAGGTGTCATTTTAATACAAGCATAACACGAAATGATGTTGATATCATGTTGTGCATAATGGGCTGTTATGTCTTTGCTAGTGCAACGTGGCACTTTACTTAAATGGAGAAAAGTTTTTTTAACAATTGGCACGCCATTATTTAATTTTGTTGTAACATCCCTGTTTTTTCCAATCAGCAAAACCTTGTTACGGTATATTCCCGGTTGAGTTTTATTAGAACCTACGGTCTTACTGTTGTCAGTAGAGCTCAAATAAACATTATTGTTGGGGATATGTGGAAGAAGCTCTTGTTCTGATGTAGAAGTTCTACTTCGTTTGTTTGGATTGGTAGATAATAATTGAGTGTTTTGTAGAAGTGTTGGTTGTATATTATTTACAGGATTATTATTATTAGTAGTAGTAGAACTGTTATTGTTATTGATACTGTTATGCTGCACATTACTATTGTTGTTGTTGTTGTTGTTCGGATTTGGACTTTGAATTATTTCAGAACATAGCCGAGTATTGTACTTACTTTTTAAATTATTCAACGTTTGTTCAAATGTATTTTTTAAATTATACAATTGGTTGTTAACGTTCAATACACTCTCACTTAATTGTTGTATATCTTGCGTATGTTTGTTGATAATGGCGTCGAATTTGTTGTCGAAAAGTTGTTCAATTTTTTGATATATGGATTCACAATTGAGATTTGTACTAACCGGTATCCTATTGAGATTGGCACTGACATATGTTGGTATACGATTAAGTCCAAAGTTGTCACGGATGTGCAACAACACTTCGATTATATCCATGAGTTTATCTTTTTTAGTGTTGCCATGTTGAACGAATTTAATTTTATCAATATTAAGACTTTTGAATTCGGTGTTTAGCAACTTTTTTGATAAAGTTATTTCTTCGGTTGTAAAAAATTCAGCAGTATTAGATAAAAATGTTTCATTTTTTAAACTGTTTAAATTATTTAGTAAATAGCACAAGATTTCATTTATGAAACAATTTTGAGCAGCCATTTTTAGTTCAACCAGGTGCGCATGTAATGTAATGTCAAAGAATCCAAGTTTGCGAGATGAGGATATAATTGCAATTCTGAATTTAATGCTTTTGAAATACTTAAATAATTGTAATAACCTCCAGCAATTTGAGAAATGACAGCTTGTTTAGGCGTTGATAAAAGTGTTCTAGAATCTCGTGGCACTTTAAGACCATGTTTAGCGAGAATATGCAGCAATTCATATTGCGCTTTATGACTAATATTATACATCAAAGCCCAGGCAACCAACTGCTGTTTGAGATCTGAATCACTCGTATCAGAATCACTTGATGATTTGGCAGTAGAATTGTCACTTTCTATGTCAAAATCGCTATATATAATTTCATCATCATCTGAAGTCATCTCATAATTACTACTTTCATTAAGAATTTCACTTATAATTACTTCATCCAAGCCTTTCACACGTGGACTGCACGCTCTTTCATCCAAGCCTTTCACACGTGGACTGCACGCTCTTTCATTCAAGCCTTTCACACGTGGACTGCACGCTCTTTCACCCAAGCCTTTTGCACGTGCACTGTCATCTATAACCCTACATTTGAAATCCTTAACTTTTGCACTTTTTTTGAGCTGTTACTTTCTTGGGAATGATTGCTTTCTAAAATTTCGGCTACTTTTCTTTTAATATGTCGAGCTCTGGTACTTCTACAATAAGAAAATACGTTATCCATATCATATAAACAAATACTCACTTAGAGTTAGACCGGAAATCATAGAAAGAATAATCTAAATTATTTAAAAGATGAAAACGAAATTTGTCAGAAACATTCTGTAAAAGTATACAATTAATATTTGAAATTATTTTTTTACATTTTTTTTACAAATGTATTCAAATTCAGTCCATTTGTAAATAAATTTTTTACCAAAACCATGGCCAAATGTTACACTAATTCAAAGCCCATTAAGCCCATATAGAACCCATATAGGACCCACATAGGCTTTCCATAAAAACACTTGAACTTTTTTTATTATTCAAAGCCCATTTAGCCCATATAGGACGCATATAGGACCCACATAGGCTTTCCATAAAAACACTTGAACTTTTTTTATTATTCAAAGCTTATTTAGCCCATATAGGACCCATATAGGACCCACATAGGCTTTCCTTGAAAACACTTGAACTTTTTTTATTATTCAAAGCCCATTTAGCCCATATAGGACCCATATAGGACCCACATATGCTTTCCATAAGAACACTTTAATTTTTTTTATTATTCAAAGCCCATTTAGCCCATATAGGACCCATATAGGACCCACATAGGCTTTCCTTGAAAACACTTAGAATTAATATTTTTTTTAAAGCTCATTTAGCCCATATAGGACCCATAAAGGACCCACATAGGCTTTCATAAAAACACTTTAACTTTTTTTATTATTCAAAGCCCATTCAGCCCATATAGGACCCATATAGGACCCATAAAGGATCCACATAGGCTTTCCATAAAAACACTAACTTTTTTTATTATTCAAAGCCCATATAGGACCCATATAGGTTTTCCATAAAAACACTTTAATTTTTATTATTATTCAAAGCTCATTTAGCCCATTTAGGACCCATATACTTCCCAAATAGGTTTTTCTTTAAAAACACTTTAAGTTTTATTCTTTTTTAAAGCCCATTTAGCCCATATAGGACCCATATAGGACCCATATAGATAATCTCTAGCCCACGAATCCCATATAGGACCCATATATGACCCATATTGATTACCCTTAGCCCATTTAGCCCATATGGGACCCATATAGGCCCATATAGATGTTCACAGGATTCGTACCATTTAGATCTTTCTTTGGATCTTTGGTAGTGTATAGAATTTACGATGTTTAAATTTTATGGCTTTGCTATCGAGGAAATCCTTTAGTGAGCTGTAAATTTGGTGTCTCTCAGTTATTGTTTTAATCATTTTGTGTGTATTTTTGTATTCTTCCTCATTAGTTTCCCTATAGAAGTTTTTGTCGTTTAGTTGTCTCATGATTTCTTCGTGGCAGTCCTTCGTTTCTTGGATTATAAAATAATCGCCTTTGTCGGCTTTTCGGATTCTTATGGTTCTTTTTGCCACGTCTTCTTTAAGTTTTTCTAGGGATTCTCTTTCCTCTTTCGTTATCATTGGTTTTGAGAAGCGTATTTGTTTTGTATGGTGCGTATCGGTATCCGCGTGTTGCTCTGGTCCCTCTTGTTGTGTGTGTGGGGACGTATATTAATTGTGCTTCATTCGTGTGGTGTATTTCTTAGTGTGGTCTTCCTGTCCCTCTTGTGTACGGGAATCTGTTTGTGGATCTGGTAAATATTTTCAGTAGTATTTATGTGAATTTTAAGTAAGTAGATAAAATCTGTTGAGTCTTCTCTCTGGTCACTTATCCAACTAGTTTCGGCAAATAGGGCCTTCGTCAGGGAGCATCAGCAGTATCTCTTCTATGTCTGCTTCACGGCTCATTGATGGTCTTTCTGTTGATCGTGGGGTGCTTGTGACTGTTGGATGTAGAGGGTCTTGGTGTGTTGGTCAGGGTTGTGTTTGGAGTAGTGTTTGGGATGGTTTGGTCTGTATGGTTGCTGTTAACTGGTGGTGGGTGTTGTCGGATCTCTTGTATGAGTTGGTTAAGGATGGGTGCTATGTGGGATCTAAATTTTCTACTGGTGTGTGATGTGTGTTTTTTATATTCATCGCTGGTCTTGCGAATGATTATTTCTTTGTTGTTTTCGTTGTCTGTGTGTAGGTTCTGGAGTATTGTGGTGATGAGGGAGTTGTTTTAGCGTATTGTGTGTGTTCTTATGTCTAGGAGGAATTGTCTTGTGAGGTTTTTTATAGTATCATCGTTTTTGTGGTTGATTATGGAAATAGAGTCTGTGATTGTGGACAATCCCTTCTGTCGTATAGTCTTTATGAGGAGGTAGATTGTGTAGGATTCAACAAAATCATTGGTGATTGTGTCTTCTGGTTTGTAGTTGGTGGGTTTAGGTGGTTTTGGGTTGTATGATATTGTTCTGGGTTGGTTGAATGAATTGTGTCTGTGTGGTGTGTTCTGTGATGGTGTGTGTTTGTGATGGTGGGTCTGGATGGGTGGTGATTGTAGCAGATTGCGTCTTTGATTTGATTGTGTTGATGGTGCTTTGGTGGACAGGAGTATGTCTAGGTGTGTATTGGTGGGAGTGAGGAGTGTGTGATGGGTAAGGGTTCTGGTCTTGAAACCGCTATTTCGTTTCATTTTGGCTCTTCCTCTACCTCTTGCTCCATAGTGGTTGGTACGTGTTCCTCTGTGTGTGTCAGTTCGTATGTGTTCTAACCCTGACATTCTTTGGGCTAATGTTAAAAACTGTCTTCCTCTCTTGGATTCTTTCGAAAAAAGTTATTTTTTTTACATCTTCTAACATCCACATGTGTGTTAAAAGCTCATTCACCAACGACTCACCTTTCAAATTCTTTCTAAAACAACTTTTCGGAAGAATACTCTACCCCTCTTACCAACAAAAATGTTTTTCCAACATCAAAAGATATATCCGTATGTCAAAGTCGACTGCTTCCTCTTCCTCTGTTGTCCAGTAACTAATGTTAAAACCCTTTTTTTTCTGTCACTTCCTCTCTTGGATTTTTCCGAAATAAGTGATTATCTTTCCATCTTCTAACATCCACCTGTGTGTTAAAAGCTCATTCACCAATGACTCACCTTTCAAAATACTTTCTAAAATAACCTTTCCTGGACCCCTCATACCAACAAATAATGGATCGGCAGCAGATATTCTGATCCATTTTCTTTCTATCTTTATCTTCTCTCTTGATAATAGCTATTCTTTTTTCAATAATGTCCGCATCAAGTTCATCCTCTTTGATCTTCAGGCTGTCCTTATCGCAAAGTAGATGAGCGTTTCCTGTTCTTCTTGGACTTTCATGTCTATCCAGTCCAATGTGCCAATTATCTTTGCTTTAACCTTAGCCTCGATGAACCCCATCGTTACATTTGGCGATCTTCGGGTATGGAAATCCACCATGCCAAGCGCTCTCTCTGTACGAATGGTTTAGATTCCATTTAGACAAAGTTAATGCATAGATAAGAGTTGATAATTCAACGGAAAACTAAAATGTTAGTATTGAGAAAAAAAACAGGTTCTATACCTGCGCGAATATTATGTACAGAAGCAGAACGAGTGTCTATCAGCATCTCAGCAGAAAAACAGGACAGGTCTCCTACGAGGCACCTACCCATCTGCCGCTCCATTACCTGTCTTGTTGCCTCAATGATGGAGCTTACTATCCCTGGCAGTATATGTGTAGGTTAAAAGAGCCTTGTAAGGATCATCCTCCACTAATGTATATCCGAAAATGTCCTGTCTCATGGTGAAAATTTGCGAAATCCTCTTGATAGCATACTGAAATGCTGGTGCCTGTATTATTGAGTTTACAGATTGATTCACAAGAAAAAAATATCGTGCTTGTGTTATTATTTCAATCCTAACCATCTCAAGATTGGAGGTTTTGATTATTCCCTTAGACCAGTGTCATCCAAGGCCCAGTGATAATTTTTCCAATCAGACCAAGGGCTTGAAATTGAACCATTGTCCTTGGTTCGTTGATTCCCACCCACAATGCCTTGGTCACGTCATTATTCCGGATATAACTAAAACGGAAAATAATCGGTAATATATATTTTAATAAAAAATCGAAAAAAAAACAATATATACGGAATCCGTGTAGCAACGCCTGCCATGGGAAACATGAGGTGCAGGCGGTTGCCAACATAACGGAGAAAGGCCTCTGCAACTATTCCTTTTCTTTCGTAAAGGCCCTGAAAGCGCCAGGGTTGCCCTTATAGCTGTATACTTATTGTTATTGTGTTACCTTAAACATAAATTTTTATGATGTGGTTTTTCAGATGTTAAGAAGGGAGCCTCCACAGGTATAACTATAACTTCAAAGAAAAACATTCTTTGCACATTGATTGTTATGATAACAAAAGTAAAATCACCTGAGTTTGGAAAGGTTGTAAAGAAATGAAATTGCCGTGCCATCTTTTCCTGTTTTTCCTTTGATATCTAAAGATTAATCAAGCAAGGCCAGACAATTTCTGGCCTCACTCGCAATTGTATCTAAGGGATGAATGTTACAATACAATTGCAGCAAATCAATGGAGTTCATCATCTAAAAGTTGATAAACACGATTGATTACGATGGGAGGTAAAAATAATAAAAGTAAAAAAATCAGCGCCGTATTAGCCTCGGTTTATCTCATTGGTGTGTTGATGGGAGTATGTGTGTTTGGTTAGTAATTGAAGAGGCTGTGGCCTATTGAAGGCCTAGATGTTGAGTGGGCAGTTTTTTATTTGTCCCTGGATGTGATGAAGGAGGTTGAAGGGATTGTTTTGTAGGATTAGAGGGAGGATGTTATTTGGTTGGCGGGAGGTATTGTGAGCGATGGAAGGGTTTTGATGATTGTAGGTGGCGTATTTCTTCATGAGTTGTTTTAGGAGTGTTTTGTTATAGCCACTTTTAGTTAACGAATGAGGAGTTTTAAAGTGAAATGAATGTTCAAAGTTTCAAATGATTATCTTAAATACTACATTATAAGAAAATGCCAATATCTACAGATTAAAATATCCCATAGTAACATAAGTTCAATGCAAAACAATTTAAATCATAAAAGATAGAAACATGTTCACTTAAATTCATCCTCGCATGCAAAATTTTAACTATCGGCTCATAAAAACTACGTGACGATATTCCACAGGTTATCTATATCTTAAAACAGAATATAGAATTTATAGATAAACTAAATATAAATTATCTTTGAGATACACTCTCATACTTACAATTATATACATGTATTATACGTACAGTATTTGAAGTGAAATTAAGATTATTTGTTGTGGTGAATAATTCCTTTGTGGAAGACCTTATCTTTGACATGGTGATAATCCTGATGGCTTTTTTCATCATTAGTTTGACAGGATTTGTGATCGATTGATATGTGCCAGCCCAGACAACGTTGCAGTATGTAACATGTGCCATACATAACGAGTGAAACAACAGGTTTAGGGATCTTTTGGTAAGATAAAACTTCATCTTGTTGATCAAACCAGTTGATCTGGCTAGTTTATTTACAACACTGGTAACATGTTCTCTAAAACTTAGTTTCTGGTCTAGATGAACGCCCAAAAATTTAACAGTTTTATTTTCTTTGTCGATTTTATTTAGTTTAAATTTGTATGGTTCCTTGTAATTTAAAAATTGGGTAGGGCCAAAAACTATCATTTGCGTTTTGGTGTTGTTTAATGTGAGTTTGTTTAGTGCAAACCAGGAACTCACATGTTTAATTTCTGATGATGAGAGGCGGCGGAAGCGGATTAGGGAAGATGATACGATGCTTTTGAAGATGTGTGGTGGGTGGTTGGAGCTTTTATGTAGGAGTCTGTAGGTTTGATAAGGGTTCTGGTCTGTAGCTTGTTGTTTGAGAGGAAAATAGTGACATCCAAGAAAGTTGCTGTGGAGGGGTTGTGGGATATTTCCGACTTGATTCCAGGGATTGAGATGTCTAGGTCTTTCTTAATAGAAGAGATGAAGGAGCCTTCGTCAGTCCAGGGTGAGTTGTTGAGCTCGGTGATAAGAAGGATGTCGTCTATATAGCGTTTGTATAGTATTGGGTTGTATCTGTTTATTATGAGATCGTCGATGGATTGGAGGTATAGGTTCGCGAGGGCGGGGGCCGGGCTGATGCCCATGGCGCACCCGTTGATTTGTTGGAAAGTGTCTGATTTGTATGTGAAGAAATAGTTTGAGAGGATGATTTGAAGGAGGTCTAGAAGGAAAGCGTCTGGGCGGTTTGGATTTTGGAATTTCTTGAGAGTTCTTTTTGTGACTGCCAGTGTTCTTGATTTAAGCATGTTGGTGTAGAGAGAGGAGATGTCGGCTGTGAGGAACATGGGCTTGATGAAGGATTGTACTGATGGGTTGTTGTTGATGGATTCTATAGAGGTCTTTAGATCGTAGCTGTTCTTTAGGTAGGCCGGATGTTTTTCCATCAGGGTTCTGTGTTTGTGAATAAATCTTCGGATAAGGGAGGAGGTGAGGAGTTGTCCGTTGGGGGGTGATGGGCGGTAGTACTTAGTGTCTGTCAGTTGTTTGTGTGCTTAATCGTCGTAGCTCTCTTGGCTCCACATGAATAGGGTGTCACCCTTATCAGCCCTGCGAACGATGATGTTGCGTGTTTTCGTTTCAATGATTATTTCAGTGAGTCCATGTTTTGAAGTTAAAAAGTAGTCCTCGTTTGATGATGAGAGGCGGCGGAAGCGGATTAGGGAGGATCATACGATGCTTTTGAAGATGTGTGGTTGGAGCTTTTATGGAGGAGTTTGTAGGTTTGATGTGAGTTCTGGTCTGTAGCTTGTTGTTTGAGAGGAAAATGGTGACATCAAGGAAATGTGCTGTGGAGGGGTTGTGGGATATTTCCAACTAGATTCCAGAGATTGAGATGTCTAGGTCTTTCTTAATAGAAGAGATGAAGGAGCCTTCGTCAGTCCTGGGTGACTTGTGGAGGTCGGTGATAGCGTCGTCTCTATGGCGTTTGTATAGTATTGGGTTGTATCGGTTTATTATGAAGTCGTCGATGGATTGGAGGTATAGGTTCGCGAGGGCGGGGGCCGGGCTGATGCCCATGGCGCACCCGTTAATTTGTTGGGAAGTGTCTGATTTGTATGTGAAGAAATTGTTTAAAAGGATGATTTGAAGGAGGTCTAGAAGGAGAGCGTCTGGACGGTTTGGATTTTGGAATTTCTTGAGAGTTTTATGTGTGACTGCCAGTGTTCTTGAATTAAGCATGTTGGTGTAGAAAGAGGAGATGTCGGCTGTGAGGAACATGGGTTTGATGAAGGATTTTACTGATGGGTTGTTGTTGATGGATTCTATAGAGGTCTTTAGATCGTAGCTGTTTTTTAGGTAGGCCGGGTGTTTATCCATCAGGGTTCTGTGTTTGTGAATGAATTTTCGGATAAGAGAGGAGGTGAGGAGAGTGTTGTGGTGGAAGTTGTCGAAAATGCTTAGTCTCTTTTGGGAAGAATTTATTGATTGTGTTTTGGATGGATTTTGCAGTAACCCACTGGCTGTTTGATATGAAAATTTGAGATATTGAAGAAAAAGGTTCTGAATAGGTGAGTAGTGCTGCTAGTGTGTTGGGAAAGGTGTGTAGGAGTGTGCATCCTATTGTTGTTATCATGTCTATGTTGGCGGTGGTTTGGGTGGGATTGGGTAGATTTTGGTAGTTTATGTTGTAATGCGATGTTTTGGAAAAGCAGCGGATGGATTGGGTGGTTTGCAAATAGGTTTCTGTGTTGGTTGGTGTTTGGTTGGCGCTTAGTGACGGTGAGGGGAGAAAGGAGTCGTCAAACAGGAAAATGTCATCAATGGTATCGGAGCTGCTAGGGATTGGAGGAATGGTGTGTGGTTGTGTTTGTGAAGGGGAGGGGAGGAGAGGGGGGGGGGGGTTGATGGTTGGGGTAAGTGGTGTTGAGGGAATTGGTTGAGGTGGAGACCTCTGTGGTCGTATATGGTGGGAAGTTGATGGTTGAGGAGATGTATGGGTTAGTGGAGTGTGTGGTCTGTGTGGGAGGGGATTTTTAAGAGTTGGAAAAGTTGTTGTGAGTGGGTTTGAGACAGGGTTTTGTGGGAGATTGGGTGTGGGGTTTTGAATGGGGAGTGGAATGGGGTGGCTTGTTAAGAGTTAGTGATGGGGTTTGGTATGGTGCTGGGAGTAGGGATTGGGTTGTGGATATGGGTGTGGGAGGGGTTAGGGGGTAGGTTTAGGATTGGGGTTGGGTGTAGGGTTTGGGTTAGAGCTAGGGTTAGGGTAAGGGTTAGGGTTAGGGTTAGGGTAAGGGTTAGGGTTAGAATACCTCTCGCGTTCTCCTAGTGTACGAGGATAGTTTGAAATTGGCCTGCATAAGAGAGGGGACCGCCTTTATTTCATCTCTGATGTTTTGAATTTTTTGTAGGTTTGGTTGTGTTGTGGACGGGGTTTGGGGCTGGTGGTCGGTGGTGGGAGTACTGTGGGTCTTTGTGGCTGGGTTGGAGGCACTGGGGAGGATCTTGGGTTTGGTTGGTACTGTCTTGATGTGTGAGGGTTGATTTTCATTTTTTTGTGGGGTTGGTTGTGGTTTCTCAGTGAGTTTGTCCGATGGATATCCGGCGGCTAGGAGGCCTGGGATAGCATCTTGTGATTAGTTTTATTTCAACATTGGTAATGCGAATAAGAATAAGAAATAAGAAAATTTAGTTTCTTTGAATGTCTTCAAGCATCACTATGTATATTGCCAGATAAAGTGTGTCTAGTGACCCGTGCAGTCGGGTCTGTGGACATGTCCTCTTCGAGCATCAGTAGTATCTCTTCTATGTCGGCCTCATAGCTCGTTGTTGGTCTCTCTGTTGATCAATGGGTGCTTGTGACTGTCTTGGATGTAGAGGGTCTGGGTTTTTTAGTCAGGGTTGGGTGTGGAGTAGTGTTTGGGATGGTTTGGTCTGTATGGTTGGTGGTGGGTGTTGTCGGATTTCTTTTATGATTTGGTTTAGGATGGGTGCTATGAGGGATCTAAATTTTCTACATGATGTGTGTTTTTTTATATTCATCGCTGGTCTTGCGAATGATTATTTCTTTGTTGTTTTCGTTGTATGTTTGTAGGTTCTGGAGTATTTTGGTGATGAGGGAAATGTTGGAGAATATTGTGTGTGTTCTAATGTCTATAAGGAATTGTCTTGTGAGGTTTTTTATAGTATCATCGTTTTTGTGCGTCTTTGATTTTGTTGGTCATGGCTCATAGCTCGTTGTTGGTCTCTCTGTTGATCATGGGATGCTTGTGACTGTTGGATGTAGAGGGTCTGGGTGTGTTCGTCAGGGTTGTGTGTGGAGTAGTGTTTGGGATGGTTTGGTCTGTATGATTGCTGTTAATTGGTGGTGGGTGTTGTCGGATCTCTTGTATGAGTTGGTTAAGGATGGGTGCTATGTGGAATTTAAATTTTCTACTGGTGTGTGATGTGTGTTTTTATATTCATCGCTGGTCTTGCGAATGATTATTTCTTTGTTGTTTTCGTTGTATGTGTGTAGGTTCTGGAGTATTGTGGTGATGAGGGAGTTGTTGGAGCGTATTGTGTGTGTTCTAATGTCTTATGAGGTTTTTTATAGTATTATCGTTTTTTTGGTTGATTGTGGATAATCCCTTTTCGTAAGATAGGAGATGGTCTTGGGTTAAGTTATTTCTGTCGTGTTGTCTTTATGAGAATGTAGATTGAGTAGGAGTCAGCTAAATCATTTGTGATTGTGTCTTCTGGTTTTTAGTTGTTGGGTTTAGGGGGTTTTGGGCTGTATGATCTTGTTCTGGGTTGGTTGAATGAATTGTGTCTGTGTGGTGTGTTCTGTAATGGTGTGTGTGTGTGATGGTGGGTGTGGATGGGTGGTGATTGTAGCAGAGTGCGTCTTTGATTTGGTTGTGTGTTGATGGTGGTCGGGTGGACAGGAGTATGTCTCGGTGTGTATTGGTGGGTGTATGGAATGTGTGATGGGTAATGGGTCTGGTCTTGAAACAGGGTGCGGACTCTTTTCGAGGGAGGTGGAAGATGTTGGTGAGCTGGTCTGCTGTTTTATGGGATCAGGTCGGTCGAATCGGTGGCTCATCTTTTGGTTGACAGGTCCATTCTGTTGAGTGTGAAGGAATAGAGCTAAAAGGATAATGCTCGTTCTTATCGACTATAGTGTGGCGACCGGTTTCGGCTGATGCCTTTCTCAAGCCAAGAAGAGTAAGAACGAGCGGAAAAAGGAGAGGTTTTAAATTAATGGCGCAGTACCAATTTTTTCAGCTGCTGACCATCGTTTCACCTCTTTTATAGGATCCCCTCCATGATTATTCCAAGAGTACAGTAACAACGCTATTATCACTCCACTTTACTAGAATGATATTGGATTCTTCATCCAATAAATAGTCATATTCTCTTGCTTTTTTTCATTATTTCAACATCTTTAATTGGACATTTTTTTATCCGGTTTCCTCTTACAGTGCCAGTTTCAAATATATTATTATTTTTCAAATGCTCAATCAATCTAAAAGAGGTAAAGTAATTATCAAAATATAACTCAAATGGAATTTATTTTGGTAAACATTATATTAGTTAAGATACCACCGATCCACCAAAGCCTAAATCGCTGTTCTACGTTTTTGATGTTCTTTGATATAGGTCACACTTTATCAAATAATCAAGCCTATTATCTAGACACCAAACTTTATACCCAAATCTCATGGCTTTCGCTCTGATAAACTGTTTTGATGAATGCTTTCTATAATATGGCACTATTGATTCATTAATTGCCAAATGACATTCTTTAGGCCAATATTTGAGAAATCTTTCAGAGAAGGAGAATTATTCAAAAACATTTATAAATCAATATACAACTAATTTCAATCGACAATAGCATCTAAGGGATGCACATTGCATGAAAGGTGCAGTAAATCAATCTGCAGCTCATCAACTAAAAGCTGATGAACCCGATTTTGAAAGAAAGTGAGATCGCACTTGGACCACTTCCAGTTTGAAATTATGAGCATAAATCTTGGCAGCTTCCGTTAAGGATGCACAGATTTGGTCAGCATTATCAGATGCTGACGCACCAGCAAGTCTGCCTACAGATAAGGAAATATTTTTATTTTCATTATTAGTATTAAAACTTAATAAATATTAATTATGTGCTTACATACAGTGGTGGCATCGTGAGCTACGGTAGCTGTATCGCAATGATACACCTGCTCACCAAACTGTATCAGAGCAAGTACGCCTGGCTCATGGGTCATCCTAGATATATTGCTCTAGTGTGGTAAGTTACTTAAACGCATACCAAAAATTGTATTAGTAAAAGAATTAAAAATTGGCGCTATGCTTCTTGCAGGTATATTCAATAAAATTTCTGTATATATAGTTTTCCGAATAACTGGTTTAGCTATTTATAGCTGGTTCATAACTAACTTAGCTAATCTCTGAATCTCTCACAAGGATCAGACCACTTATATACTCTAATTTACTAGTTAGTTTCATATTATCTGAAACATTGGCATTTATAAGGGTTAGGGTTAGGTTGAGGTGTGTGCACTCTGAACGTAAAGCATTCCGGCTTATGTTTTCGGAATTTATTCGGGTGTTTACTTTAGTTCCTCTTTTTCTAAATACCACTTCTCTACTGAGGGGGTTATGTTAGTTTTTTTTGCAAGTTTTTTTGCTTTAAGTTTTTATTTTATTTTATTTTGATTTAAATGACTGGTATTCTATTCTAGCACACCAGTCAAAGTTTGGGAGTAAAGAAGATTTTACCGTTAGAGAAGAAGAAAGATAAAAGATTGGTCAGTTTTGATGCCAATAGTCTTCCTGAGTCTTGTGTAAAAGTGGTTCAACTTCCAAGGATGGTGTTGATACATAATCCACGTTTCACATGCATATAGCAGTGTGGGGAGCACCAAGGTTCTGTATACTTTTAGCTTTGTCTTGGTTGTGATGTCTTTCTGGGACAACCTGTCAAAGGTAGAACTTTTTCTAGCAATCCCGACGTTTACTTTCAATAGTGACACTCTGAGATAGTGTATTGGTTAGGTAGGTAAACCGTTCCACTGTGTTGAGCCTTCTGCCATTGACCTTAATGTTGAGCTTAACGTAAGGCTTTCCAGGTGCTGGCTGATAAAGGTCTTCAGTCTTCTTTGCGCTGATCGTCAGATGAAAGTTTGCAGGCGTTGGAGAACAGGTTAACGCTGCGTTGTATGTCGGCTTCTAAGACAGCGTTGAGAGCACAGTCGTCAGCAAACGGCAGGTCTCTGGTGATGTCTGTCGTAACTTTGGTTTTTGCCTGGAGCCTCCGAAGGTTGAACATGTTGTCATCTGTGCGGTACTTCAGATTGATACCAACCAACTCATCTCTGAAGGCATCAGTCAGCATGGCTTAACAGAGTTGGTGCTAGACGCAGCCTTGTTTGACCCTGTTCGTGACTAGAAAAGGATCAAATAATTTTCCACTGTCCTGGACTCTGGCCTGTAGGCCTCCGTGGATTTTTTGCACCAAGACGTTGAATTTTCTTGGACAACCGTACTTTGCCATGATCTTCCACTGACTGTCAAAAACCTTGGTGAGGTTCACATGTAGAAAAAAGTCTGAGTTTTGCTTCAGACACTTTTTTCGCATCTGCCACATGTCGATGGTTTCTCGTTTTTTTGGAAACCACGCTGACTTTCATGCAAGAAATCTTGGTCAAGGTGGACTGTGAAGCGGTTGAGCAGGATTCTTGCAAATATTTTTTCTGCAATAGAAAGCTGTGATATACCTCTGGTTGTCACAGGCTTGTCTACTCACTTTACGCTTGTAGAAGTGTATTATGGAAGCATCTTTTAATTCCAACGAAATCGTCTATTTCTCTCACATCATTATCAACAACTGGGAGACCTTTTAGTCAAGGGGGACCCTCTTTGTAGACCTCAGCTTGTATAGCGTCCGAACCAGTTACTTTGCCACTGGAATAATGACTGCAAGTTTCGAGGATCATCCAGTGCTTCGTTAGTGGGCACTTTGGAAAGACGATTGATGGCTTCGACGATGATTGTAGAAAGGCGATTCAGGACGTTGTCGGAGTGTTCAGCCAACTTCTCCAAGAGCTACGCTGAGTATGATCCAGAGGACGTGGGTATGTGGTTGGTCTACATCATCTTTGTCCAGAAGTATCCGAACATTCCACGTGCCTAGTCGAGACGGCTGGAGATGGATACGGGTGCAATGGATGACCACGATGTTCTTCGTGGCATGTCATGCCCTTAGCGTTCCATAACGCTTTGCTGAAAATCGCCTTTTTGACCGTTGACCATCCAGTGGTTTTTTTTTCATTTGCCGATTCCCGTCTTCACGTGCATAGGTTGACATACCTAAACTTGCGCACGCTACAGTTTCTACCCTCGTTCCAGGCCCTGATGATAGTTTGATAATTGGATGATTGATGTGAAGTGTGAACGAATTTGTTGTCGAGTGTTTTAAATGTACGTGTTTGATTTTATGTACGTGTTTGATTGCTTTGAGACGATGATTGGATGATTGAAGTGAAGTGTGAAAGTAAATTTGCGGATGAGTGTTTTAAATGTATATTTGGTGGTGATTCTGGTTGAGTTTTCTTGTTATGTGACATTCATCGTCTATGCAGAACGATAATTCTATTCACAGTCTGAAATGAATTTCCACAGTAGAAGTAGATTTTTCTATAGTAATTTCAATGAACTAAATAATATATTATGATTGAAATGCATCTTTGATATCATTAAATTGTTTGTTAAGGTTTGAAAAGTAATGTCTTTCGTTAAATCTTTTTTCACATTATTTTGGATTCTGATAATTATTTTTTTTACTTCTTTCTCTGACATGTGAATTAACGGTTCAATTCCTTCTGTCCAAAAACTATTTGATTAAAGAAAAAGTGCTGTTACTGCTTTATCGTTAAATCATGTTTGCATTTCCCCTATCACATTGTCCAGTAAACTAATTTTGAAAAAATAATTTTTTTATTGTTCAAAATGTCTCATCTTAATCAAGAGAACTCATTACAATTGAATCATTTAACGTTTATTTTGTTTTCTTTGTCTTTTGCTAGGTTGCATAAACACATTCTTGCTGACATTCTTTATTGAATTGAAACCACTTTCTTTTAAAACATAATTAAATCTATCTTTGAGGTTTTAAGACTTTTATTAATGCAACCTTTTAACTGAAGCATATTGTTGAATGGCTCGAAAATAATTACTACTATCAAAACATGTGAGACAAACAAGATAACCGATAAAAAGAAGAGCCAAACCCAGTGGTCCTCGTCGAATCGACAAACAAATTTTACTTGTTCAATGTACAATCTACCCTAATTTATTTTGTACGGCAGTGACTTTCGCCAACTTATCTTTTCACTACACATGTAAACTGCATTATATTGTTACATACGTATCAGCTTATTTGTTAACCTAACCTATAACGTTATAATACAATTTAATTTATTTCTCTCGATTAAGATCTTTGTAAGGGGCTTGCATGTGATGTGATTTAAAGAATCATTGAGTTTTTCTTCGTATGGCATGCATTGTTGAACAACGTGTTTATTTTTCTAACCTACCTACACAAGAATGTACTCGTAATTTCACCATTATTTGGAGATAGTTGGTTTTACCGGAATAAAAAGTGTTACTAAATAGTTTTGCACTTATCTGTGTCCATATGAACTAATTAAAGCTGTATATTTGAGAGTAAATAAAATGAAAATTTGAATATTTGTTTCAATGAAATTGACAAATTTAATTACTGATTCTTTAAGACATAACAACAACCTGGGTTCTTGACCAACATTTATACAAAATTTGAGTGATTGATACGTTTATGAATAACAGAAATAATAACACCGATTTTTTCCACTTTTCATAATGACTCATTTCGGTTTCCTTGTTTGAGCAGCTGGAAAGCTTCATAGGCATGGTAATCTGTATGCCCTTGACTTGGAATAGACTATTTGATATGATCATCATTATCACTAATTATATTCTTCTCGGCCATCGCTCATTTCAGTGTCGATCTCGCTGATAGTTTCTTCATCGTCACTCATGCCTTTATCCTCACGGCTTTCATCGCGACTTTCTTCAAGGATCAATTGTTTTAGTTTCATCTGCACAGAATCGTCCACTTTCCACTTTATTTTTCATAATCGGTAGTAGAATGAATGGGCGATTACGCATAGAATACTTTTCAAGCGATACCAGTTCATCTTTTTAGCTAAAAGAAGTAAGATACAACAAAGAATATTAAGAATAAAAGTCAGATTATTCTTTTTATGACAGAATACGCATATATATTTATAAAAAATAGCGCTTACTTCAATTTATCGTTTGAATTTAAGTTATTCAAATCATTAGAATCATTATTCCTTTGTCGCGACTTTATGGTTGTAAAAAAATTGTATTTGCATATGTTTGTATATATTTTCTTATAACATTAATGAACATAGAAAGGCAAAGATATAATGGCAATCTATGTATATCGAGTACTTAATATATCCTTTCGCATTTGTATATATTTTCCTATAACATTAAAGAACATAGAAAAGCAAAGATATAATGAAGTGGCAATATCGAGTACTTAATACAACCTTTATATAATTTAGTCTATGCAGTCTAGCGAAATGCGAGAGCTTCTATATATAAAGAACAAATTCTTCTGAGGTATAACTTTTGCAGAATAAAGTTAGTTTTCGCATGGCAAGACTATTGGAGGAGAAGCCTAATGTCATGTTTGCAAGAAATGGAAGCCCATGTTCTAATTCAAGTAGGTCTACTTTTTATAATTTAATACTAATATTTTTTTCTCGAATTAATTTAAGCGATAATATGCACAAGCATGTCTGAAGCGTGTTTGCCTTTTTCAATATTTGTAGTTTTCAAATTGAAACATTTCTATTGTTTCGAATGAAACGCCTCCAATAATAAATGCCATTTAATGAAATATTAATCAAAATATTAATAAACATAGAAAGGCAATTTGAAAAGTTCAATGGTGCGCTCATGAAGGGACAATTAATGTAATATAGTATTGTTGAATGCTGAAGCTTCTATATATTCTGAGATAAATTAGGTAGTTGCACGGATTACTATTTTCGGAAATATACTAGCTATATTATATTTCTTACATAAGTCCCATGAGCTAGTGTAGCTAGTTGCATGGCTCTTGTATTTAATCTCGCTGATAGGACAATGCTAGAAGGTAGCTAGTTGCACATTTTTTCCCACTTTTTTTTAAATTATCAATCAATATACAACAATATTATAATTTCAATGATGAATATCAATTTCAAGTCAAAAAATATAAGCTTTTTCACCACAAAAAGCAAAATATCTGCTAAAGTTATGCAAGTAGCTTGGAGCGCGCTAATCAGAAACAGAAAAGTTAGGGTTAGGGCATGGACTTCTTAATATATTAAGAAGTCCATGGGTTAGGGTTAGGGTCAGGGTTATGGTTAGTGGTAGTGCGCATCTCATGATGCCTTGTGCTTTCCGGCTCGTATTTGGGTGGGGAAATGGCGGGGATTTCAGTGATTCCTCACATCAATTGTCTAATGAGGCTCCTTCCTGTGTAGTATGCCTTCACAGTTTTAATTTTGGAGGGCTCTGTGCTTGTTGTTTCGTGTTCCTTGATTAGGGAGAAGATTTTCTGTAGGAGTTTTTCATTGTTTGTGGCGTAGTCGATTACAATTGGGAGTGTAATGTCATTCGGTTGGTTCATGTTGTTTTTATTGTTATTTGTATTATTATCATTCTTATTGTCGATGATTTTATCATTATTATTATTATCGTGATTATTGTTAGCATTATTATTGTTATTATTATTATTATTATTGTCATTATTATTATTATTAATATCATTGTTATTCTCATTATTATCATTATCAATGTTAGTATTATTGTTGTTGTTAGTGTTATTAATTGTATTATTATTCTTGTTATCTTTAATGTTTTTGTTGTGTTTTAGCCATATTAATTTGCTATTAATCTTCATTTTAGTAAAGTTGTGGCCTTTTTCAGAGAGTGTTTTGCAAAATTTTCTGGCTATGGTGTTGTAGTCATTCTTCTCGGAGCATTGTCTCGCGAATCTCGTGAGACCGGCTTTATGAAGGTTATTAATCACATGCTTCGGGTGGTTAGAATCCGCATGTAGCCAGTTGAAGTTGTTAGTTTCCTTTATAAAGGTTTTGGTTGTGATTTTGTTATTGTTAAGTGTGAGAGTAAGGTCTAGGAATGTTTGGTTGGTAGTAATTTGTGTATATGTTAATTCAATTTCTTTTAGTCTGTTCGTAGTCTTGGCTTTAATTTCCTCTAAGGTTTCTTTCGTGTTTATGATTAATATGTCATCGATGTATCTTTTATACAGGATCGGGTTGGTTTTTAATATGATATTGTCAATGTCATGCAAGTAAATGTTAGCAAGGGCAGGTGCCATGGCTATGCCCATCGCTAGGCCATTTGTCTGTTTGTAAACTGTGTTTTCATAGGTGAAATAGTTATTGTTAAGTGTTATCTTTAGTAAATCTATTATCAGCTCATCCGGACGGTTTGGGGCCGGGAATTATTTCAAAATTTTGGTTGTTTTAGCAATCGTTTTTTTATTTATCATATTAGTGTATAGTGATGTGATATCTGCTGTAGCCAGGATCAGATTGTTGTTTGTGTTGTCGAATTTATTGTTTTCATTTAGCTTGTTTAAAATGGTAATCAGCTCGAAGCTGTCTTGGAGGTAGCTGGGATGGGTCTTCATGAGGGGGACTAAGTAGTGATTAATAAATTTTGTTATATTTGTTGTCTCAGTTTGAGTGTTCGTAATTATTGGGCGGCCTGGTGGGATTATGCCATCCCATTTTTCTCTCTCTTTGTGGATCTTTGGGAGAATATAGAACTTCCTCTGTTTGAATGGTGTTTGGTTATTTATCAGGTATTGTATTAGGAAGGGGCTCAGGTTGTATTTTCTGAGTGTTTCTATAATAATTCTTGAGGTTTGTTGGTATAGAAATGGGGTGGAGGTTTTGTAGAAGTTAGTGTTCGAGAGTTGTCGTCTGGCTTCTTTGTCGTAGTCTGTGTACTGTTGTATCGCAAACACATCGTTCTTGTCAGCCTTCTTGATTGTGATTACTTTGTTTTTTATGTTTTCCTTAAATTGTTTCAGCGCTTCTGCTTCTTCTCTCGTTATGTTCTTTTTATTATTAGTCGTGAAAAGTGTATTCGTTTTATTCTTATTTGTATCAGTTAGTTTGATTTTTTTATTATTGATTGGGATTATGTTAAGTTTCTTTGCTTTTTTCCTTTTATACAGGTCTTGATGATGGTCTGCGTTATCTTGTTAAGTAGTTTGTTTTCTGATTCCGATAGGTCGTCTTTTTTCGGGGTGAATTTCGAGGGGAGTTTAAAGTTGGTTATTGTGTTTTGTGTTGGTCTGTTGTTGTTTTTTCGGAAAAAGAATTTAAGAGAGAGGTCTCTTGTGAGTTTTTGGTAAAATGTTTTGTATTTTTGGTAGTTACAGAATGGGTTGGAGTCCACGAAACCTAAGCCTTTGTTTAGTAAATTAGTTGTGTAGTTGGAAAGGTTGATATAGGCTGGTTTCGTAGACTCTCCCTTTAGTTTTTTGTGGTGAGGGTGGTTTGTTTTCTTCCTCTCGTCTTTATGGGGGATATGTCTGAATGGAGGTTGGTGGTTGTTTCTGTGGGGTTATTGTTGGGGTTAGGGGTCGGGTTAGTGTTAGTGGGGGGGTTAGGGGTGGGATTAGGGTTAGGGTTAGTTGTGGGGTTAGGGGTGGGGTTAGAGGTCGGGTTAGGGGTAGGGTTAGGGGTAGTGGTTGGGTTAGGGGTGGGGTTAGGGGTGGGGTTGGGGTTAGGGTTAGTATCCGGGTTAGGGTTGGGGGTTGGTTCCCTTGGTGGGGGGGGTGGTGGTGTTTTGCTAGATCTTCTTGCGTTAGTCGGGGGGGTAGTATTAAGGTTGGATTTTGTGGGTGAGTCGAATGCCTCTTTGAAGTTCATTAGTAAGTCATGTGCTTCATGGTATTTATCGCTAAGGTCTATAATCATTGTTCTTAACTTGGTGATTCTCCTTTTCTCTGGAGTGGTAATGTCTTTTAAGTTTTTGATGGTGTCATCTATTTCTTTTAATTTTCTTATATTCTCTATCTTGGTTTCTCTTATTTGGTCTGGTGTTATTTCATTGACGTCAGTGTGTGAATAGATTGTGAGATTCGTGTCAGTTTCGTTGAGTTCTATTGTAATTTTACAGAGTTTCTCAATCAATGTGTCTTGTGTGTTGGCCGTTGTGGCGTTGTCAGGCTTCTTGTTTGTTGGGTTATTGAGTGTCTCTATTTTCTTGAGGGCTTCTTCCAGTTTCTTGTTTAGTGTGAGTAGTTGCCCTTTCAGATTTTCAGGATCCGTCTCCGTGTCTTGTGCCGCATTCGGGTTCATTTTGGTGATATTTTCAGTGAGGATTTCTAAAAAGTTGCTGTGCCATTTAGGATTCTGCGTTCGTGTGATGTTCCATATTGGCGTTATGTCGTTTTTTATGCTCTTGTTTTTGATGGTTTCAATCAAGGTGTTGATGTTTCCTCCTGTTTTTCAACTATTTTGAGTCTGAGGTTGATTCTAAACTCTTCGGTGAGGTCCGACAGGCTCCCGTTGAGGGCTTCGTTGTCCGGTAGGTCGTTGATGTTTATCGCCTCTATGTTCTTTTGGATCCCTAACTCAAAGTTGAGAAAGTTTTGTATTTGGTTAAAACCCTTAAAGATTTTTATGATTATGGTTTTTAGTTGGTTGTCGGTGTCCGAGTTGGTGTTTCTATTATAGGGGTTGTATCTGTTGTTGGAGCCTTGATTGTTGTTGTTTCTCCTTGTGTGTGTGTTGTTTCTGTTGTTGTTTTTGTTGTTGTTGGATCTGTGGGTTTGTTTGTTGTTGGTGTTGGTGTTGTTGTTGTCGTTATTTCTGTTGTAGTGGTTGCTATTTCTGTTGTAGTGGTTGTTATTGTAGTTGTTGGTGTTGTTGTTGGGGCTATTCTGGTTGTTGTTGTTATTGTTATCGCAGTTGTTGTTGAATTTCTGGATGAATTGGGTAAACATTCTCTCCATGGTTTCTGCTGATAAGTCTTTTATTACTATATCTTCTAGAGGGGTGATGGTTCTTGTGTTGTCGTTGGTGGGTTGTGCTTGGTTGTTCGGTGGTATAAATCTGATGTTAGAGTATTGTTTGTTTCTCTCGTTTATATTGTTGTTGTTGTCATTTGGATAGTTGTTGTTAATATTATTACCTTTATTATGGTTGTTATTACTATTCTTATTTATATTATTATTATTATTGTTATTATTGTAATATTTATAATTTTTGTTCTGAGTATTTCTGTTGTATGGATGGTTGTTATTTCTCGTCTGATTACGACTGTTGAAATAACTCTTGCTTGCCATTCTTGATATTTGAAGTAAGAAAAAACGTATTGGTATAATTCGTTTATTCAAAAACTAAATATCAAAAAACGTATGGAATATTGTTCTAACTAGTTTCGCTTATACAAAGCTTCATCAGAGAACATGGCACTACTCTTAGAGAAGCCGATCTATATTATTCATGTTCATTTAACTCTTCCCACTTTTTTTGATTGACACTTATTTATTGAAAATAGAACTTGAATGTCTATGAAAAATAATGGCTCGAAATATGGTTTTATAATTGGAAGATTCGATAGTGGAATACTGAAATAGCTAAATTACCTTCGCAAATATGAAGTGTTCAATATAAAAAACTGCATTTTTAATAATAATTCTTAAAAAATGCGCTTATTATGTTTAAAAAAAGTATTTTCAATTAAGCGCTTAATTGATAATTGTTAATAAATGTCGATAAAAAAAAGAGTTAAATGAACATGAATAATATAGATCGGCTTCTCCAAGAGTAGTGCCTACAAAAGTTATTAAATAAGAACGTAGAATAAGATAGCTTTCAGGTTTTGTAGCCCAGAAAAGAGTTATGAAGCAGCAGTCAGAAAGAAGAAGGGCGATGATAAAATAAATAAGTTAACTAAAGAATGGCGCTGTATCAGATAATATTAAACTAACTAGTAAACTAGATAATATAAGTGGGATGCTTTTGGATCGTGGTGAGAAATCCAAAGAGGTTAGCACAAAGTTAGTTAATAGTTATGAACCCGTTTCTAGGAAAACTATATACAGCAATTTTATTAAATATACCTGTAAGAAGCATCGCGCCTATTTTTAAATATTTTATTAGTACAATTTTTGGCATGCGCTTAAATAACTTACCACACTATAGCAATATCTCTAGGATGGCCAATGAGCCAGGTGTGCTTGCTCTGATACAGTTTGGTGAGCAAATGTATAAATGCGATTCAGCTACCTTAGCTCACGATGCCACCACTGTAGAAGGCAAGCCATAATGTATATTCATTTAAGTTTAATACTAATAATGAGAAAAAAAAATTTCATTATCTGTAGGCAGACTTGCTGGTGGGTCAAAATATGATAATGCTGACCAAATCAGTGCATCCCTAAGGGAAGCTATCGAGATTTATGCTCATTATTTTAAGCTGGAAGTGGTCCAAGTGTGGTCTCACTTTCTTTCAAAGTTAAGATCGTGCCTTGGTGATAGGGCCCCAGTGAACAATCGGGTTCATCAGCTTTTAGTTGATGAGCTGCTGATTGATTTGCTGCAACTTTCATGCAATGTGCATCCCTTAGATGCCATTGCTGGTGAGTCCAGAAAACGGCTTGCCGTTTTTGATCAATACACAGGTATTCAAGTATTTACAGGCAAGGATGGCACAGCAGTTTCTTTCCTGTACAACTTATCAAAACTCAGGTGATAATAATTATCTTTAAATTAAGTTCCAATGATGGAAATGATTTGTATATTGATTTATAAATGTCCCAAGGTTATAGATTATTTTTTTCTCTCAGACACAGCTTTAAAGGTGAACCAGAAACGTTCAGGGCCTATCTGACAGCAAACAAGGTTGCTCCAGGGATCTTTCTACGATACGTCGGCAACCGCCTGCACCTCCTCTTCCACATGGCAGGCGTCACCATCCAGCACAGAGAATTGTTACACGGATTCCTTATCAAGTATATTTTAAGATACTTTTTTTAATAATTACATAAATTTGCTGTACTTATTTCAAACCATTTGTCATTTTTTCGCATCAGCAAGAATGATGTAACCAAGGCCCTGTGGGAGGGAATCAACAAAACAAGAACCATGGTGCAACTGCAGGTCCTTGGTTTAGTTAGGAAAATCCTCGCTGGGCCTTGGATGACCCTTGTTTCCGGGAACTATAAAAACTTCTCCAATCTCGAGATGGTAAGGATTGGAATAATTTTTCTATCATATTTCTTTTCTTTAATTGACTCAATCCGTTAATTCCATAATACAGACACCAGCATTCCAGCACGCAGTAAAGAAAATTGCGGAAATACAAAAGCATTCAGAAAGAATTACCACAATGAAAGAAGGCCTATTTGGACAGCCTCTGAAAAAGGACGTAGTTCACGAAGCTCTTTTATCTTAAAATCACAATTTAAATGTATTGCCTCACATGGAAGGAGCAGGACAGGTGATGGAGCGGCTCTGCTCCAGTCCATAACATCCATGCAGGTATAAACTCCGGGATTTACAACTAATTGTATTACAAATGTATTGATATTAAAACATGTTAGTGTTCTATGCCTAATGCTATCTAAATGGAATCCAAACTATCCATGCAGAAAGAGCTTTGGGCGTGGTGGACTTTTACATATGTCACCATGGGTTTTATAGAAAATAAGGTAAAGGCTAAATTGAATGGTACCATGGAGTGGTTGGAGGGAAAAAGTGAAAAAGAACAAGAACCACTCATCAAATATGCGATGAAGACGGCTGCCAAGATGAGAAAGATCAGAAAGATAAAAGAAGCAGAAGTCGACGGTAACATCCTGGAGAGAAGAAAAGTCGAAATTCAAAAGATATAAAATAATGATAGAAAGAAGAAAGAAAAGATGGTTACGATGTTAATAAACAATAACGGATCAGCTGATGATCCGTTATTCGTTAGAATGAACAGCAATGAAAAAGTGTTATTCCAAAGAATACTAAATGAAGAGCCCTTGGTTAGTGAGCTTATAACCCATAACTGGATATTAGAGGATGGTAAGCTCAAAAAGTACTTCGGCAGAATATTGCACGTTCATAAGTACCTAACACATTATGAACAGAATTGGTAAATATCTGCTGTACCAAGGATCCTGATAGTACATTTGTTCCAGCAATTTTCCGGTTGTTCTCCCAAATTACACAATTGAGTATTTTGTTTGAAGTGAAAGGTGCCCAAAAGCAAAAAGCATCGTCCTCAGTTAACCATTTAGACGGGACAATAGCTGAACTTTTTTCATTGAGAAACTCCACAATTGTGAAAAACATCTAAGAATGGATTTTCAATATTTTAAATATGTTTATTTATTTTATAAAAAATCTGACATCCTTTAAAATTTAGTGTAGAGTCACTTCCTATGCAAAAGTGGCAAAGTAACATAAATTTTGTTATAAGGTAATACTTTTTTAGACAAACAGTTCATGTCTACTGTAATCATTTTTTAAAAAGCAATTTTTACACGGTGCAATCCTAGGATAGTGTTAATACATAATCCATGTTTCACATGCATTTAGCAGTGTGGGGAGCACCAAGGTTCTGTATACTATTAGCTTGGTCTTGGTGTTGATGCCTTTCTGGGAGAACTTGTTCTAGCAATCATGACGTTTACTTTCAATAGTGACACTCTGGGATAGTGTATTGTTTAGGTAGGTAAACCGGTCCACTGTGTTGAGCCTTTTGCCATTGACCTTAATGTTGAGCTTAACGTAAGGCTTTCCAGGTGCTGGCTGATAAAGGTCTTCAGTCTTTGCGCTGATCAAAGTTGGCAGGCGCTGGAGAACAGGTTAACGCTGCGTTGTATGCTGGCTTCTGAGACAGCGTTGAGGGCACAGTCATCAGCAAACAGCAGATCTCTGGTGATTTCTGACGTAACCTTGATTTTTGCCTCAAGCGTCTGAACAAGCTGGAATGAAGATGAATTGCTATCTGGGTCTCGTGCAAGTTTCGAGGATCATACAGTGCTTCGTTAGTGGGCTCTTTGGAAAGACGATTGATGGCTTTGACGATGATTGTAAAAGGGCGATTTAGGACGTTGTTCAGCCCACTTCTCAAAGATCTACCCTGAGAAGGTGGTATGATCCAGAGAACGTGGGTGTGTGGTTGGTCTACATCATCTTTGTCCAGGAGTATCCGAACATTCCATGTGCCTAGGCGAGACGGCTGGAGATGGATACGGGTGCAATGGATGACCATGATGTTCTTCGTGTCTCGTCATGCCCTTAGCGTTCCACAACGCTTTGCTGAAAATCGCCTTTTTGACCGTTGACCATCCAGTGGTTCCTCTTCGTTTGCCGATTCCCGTCTTCACGTGCATAGGTAGACATACCTGAATTTGCGCACGCTACAGTTTCTACCCTCGTTCCAGGCCCTGATGATTGTGTGATAATTGGATGATTGATGTGAAGTTGACTTTGACTTTTTACTTTTGGATTTTCTTTGGTTAGTGGCTGCCATTTTTTTGTTTTTTTTTGGTAGTGATGGTGATTTTTTGGCGGTGATTGTCATGGGGGTGTGGGTGAGATTAGATTATTGAGGTTTATTGTTTGTTTTTTATATTTACATTGATATATATATATATATTGGTAGTGGTCTAAAAACCGTTTTATTTAACAAATTTATTTAAAGAGTGCTTTTGTTCACTTAGAAAAGGGCGCTATACAAATCATTAGTGAATGATTGATTGATTGAAGTGGGAACGAATTCGATGTCGAGTGTTTCAAATGTATCTTTGATTTTAAGTATTTGATGTACGTGTTTGATTGTTTTGAGACGACAGTATGATGATTGGATGATTGATGTGAAGTGTGAAAGTAAATATGCTCTCGAGTGTTTTAAATGCATCTTTGATGGTGATGCTGGTTGAGTTTTCTTGTTATGTGACATTCATTGTCTATGCAGAACGATAATTCTATTTACTGTCGAAAATGAATTTCCACATGTAGAAGTTGATTTTTCTATAGTAATTTCAATGAGCTAAATAATATATTTGGATTGAAATGCATCTTTGATTTCATTAAATTGTTTGTTAAGGTTTGAATTTATTTTCTTTCGTCTAGTCTTTTTTCACAATATTTAGGGATTCTGATACATTTTTTTACTTCTTTCTCTGACATGTGAATTAATGGTTCAATTCGTTATATTCAAAAGTAATTTAATGAAAGAATAAGTGCTGTTACTGCTTTATCGTGAAATCGTGTTGGCAGTTCCCCTATTACATTGTCCAGTAAACTTGGTTAATTTTTTTATGGTTAAAAATGTCTCATCGCAATCAAGAGAACTCATTACAATTGAATCATTCAAACGTGTTATTTGTATTCTTTGTCTTTTGCTAAGTTGTATTAACTCATTCTTGCTGACTTCCTTTAATGAATTGAAACCACTTTCCTTTAAAACATAATTAAATCTATCTTTGAGGTTTTAAGACTTTTACTATTGCAACTTTTTAACCGAAGTATATTGTTAAATGGTTTGAAAATATTTTTTATTTCACAATTATGCATTGAAAACACTTTCCAATATTTTAACCCTTAGACCTGATTAATTAAGGTAAATAAGTTTTTTTTAAATTTTACAAGACGCAAAACTTTGTCTTGGACTGTCAACATTTCACAAAACAAATTTAGCAAACTTTACATGCATGATATTCTGTTCACATGCTTCACTGCAATTGGATACACAAGATTACTTCTCCATGCTATGTTTCCACATTTAGACATAAATGTACAAGTTTTTCCTTGTGCTGCTGTTACATCATCAGACTTATGCAATATCCATTTGAAGTTGCGACTCCAAGTCGTCATTACTACTCTCAAAACATGCGAGACAAACAGGATAACCCAAGAAAAGAAGAGCCAAACCCAGTGGTCCTCGTCGACTCGACAAACGAATTTTACTTGTTCAATGTGCATTCTATCTCACCTTATCTTGGATAGCAGTGACTTTCGCCAACTTATCTTTTCACTACTCATGTAAACTGCATTATACTGTTACATACGTATAAGCCTATTTGATAACCTAACCTATAACATTATAATATAATTAAATTTATTTCTCTCGATTAAGATCTTTGTAAGGGGCTTGCATGTGATGTGATTTCAGGAATCAGTGAGTTTATTTCTTTGGATGGCATGCATTGTTGAACAACGTGTTTATTTTTCTAAACTACCTACACTAGAATGTACTCTTAATTTCACCATTATTTGGAGATAGTTGGTTTTACCGGAATAAAATGGGTTCAAAAATAGTTTTGCACTTATCTGTGTCCATATAAACTGATTAAAGATGTATATTTGAGAGGTAATAAAATGAAAATTTGATTATTTGTTTCAATGAAATTTACAAATTTAATTGTACTGAATTCTTGAAGACATAACAACAACCCGGGTTCTTGACCAACATTTATACAAAATTTGAGTGATTGATTCGTTTATGAATACCAGAAATAATAAGAACACCGATTTTTTCCACTTTTCATAATGACGCATTTCGGTTTCCTTGTTTGAGCAACTGGAAAGCTTCATAGGCATGTTAATCCATTGTTTTAGTTTCCTCTGCACTGAATCGTCCATTTTATTTTTAACTTAACCTATAACATTAAAATTATTTCTTTCGATTAAGATCTTTCTAAGGGGCTTGCATGTGATGAGATTGTAGGAATCAGTGAGTTTATTTCTTTGTATCGCATGCAATGTTGCACAACGGCTTGAACTTTTTAAACTACCTATACACTTAAAGTCACCATTATTTGGAGATAGTTGGTTTAAACGGAATAAAGTTTTGCACTTATCTGTGTTCATATGAACTAATTAAAACTGTATATATGATAGTAAAATAAATGAAAATTCGATAAATTGTTTCAATGAAATTTACAAATTTAATGGTACTGAATTCTTGAAGAAATAACAACAAGCCGGTTTCTTGACTAACAGTTATACAACATTTCGGTGATTGATTCGTTTATAAATACCAGAAATAATAAGAACACTCATTAACAGACATTTTTTTCAACTTTACTTTTCACAATTTCGGTTTTCTTTTTTTCCACTCCAAAATGTTTTCAAAATGTCCTGAATGAGCAACTGGAAAGCTTCATAGGCATGGTAATCTGTATCCCCTTGATATGAATACACTATTTGATATGATCATCATTATCACTAATTATATTCTTCTTGGCCATCGCTCATTTCAGTGTCGATCTCGCTGATAGTTTCTTCATCGTCACTCATGCCTTTATCCTCACGGCTTTCATCGCGACTTTCTTCAAGGATCCATTGTTTTAGTTTTCTCTGCACTGAATCGTCCATTCTCCATTTTATTTTTCATAATCGGTAGTAGAAAGAATGGGCGATTATGCTAAAAGAAGTAGCATACAACAAAGATTATTAAGAATAAAAGTCAGATTGTTCTACTTACGATAGAATACGCATACATATGTTTATAAAAATAACGCTTACGTCAATTTATCGTATGCAATTAAGTTATTCAAATCAGTAGAATCATTAAATTGTCCGAAATTGTAAATTTAGATTCCACCGAAACCGAAAAACTGTTTCTTTGTTCCGCACCCGGTTTGTTCTTGGAGTGGGAGAAGGGTTCTTCTTGGGGAGAGTTGTGGGGAGGGGTTGTGTGCGTTGTGATTGAAGCGATCAAAGAAGGGGATTTGTTTGTTGTAGTGGGCGGGATGGGCGTTTTTTAGGGCTAAGGTTAGGGTTATGGTTGGAGTTAGTGGTTGGTGGGGTATCGAGGGTGATGGTTGGTGGTCTTGTTTGTTTCTTTGTTTTGTGTGGGGGCGAGTCTGTGAAGACTTTGAGGTTTATTAATTCCACGTAGGTAATATTGAAGCCTTCTATAAGAGGCTAGTTTTCTCTACCGCGTAATTTGCCCTAAGTTTAGGTCGAGGTTGTTTATTCTTTAGAAGTTATTAATTTTTGTGGTGAGGATATCTAGGCGTTTAAGGTTGGTTTTCTTGATTACTTCGATTTGTTCTTCTGTTGTTTCATGGTAGTCTGTTTCCTACTATTTGGTCAGGTTATTGTCAATTTAGTTGACTTCCAGGAATATGTTTGTCAGGTGATTTGTCTCATTCTGTGTTTCGGAGTTATCGTCAGTTTTGTTCGTTTTATTCTCCATTCTTTTTATAAAATATAAAAGATTTTTGGACTGAATTTTCTTTCAAAGGAACTCCAAACACGTCCTCTTTCAATGCCATAATACTTTCTAGATTCTTCTGAATATCTGCAATCTTCTTTATAGCGTAATGGAATGCTGGTGCCTGTATTATGAATTAACCGATTGATTCAATGATAAAAGAATATAAGAAAAAGTATTCCAATCCTTACCATCTCGAGATTGGAGACGTTGTGATAGTTTCAGTAAGCAAGGGTGATCCAAGGCCCAGTGAGGAGTTTCCCAACCAAACCAAGGGCCTGCAGTTGCACCATTGTCTTCATTGAGTCACTCCCACAGGGCCTTGGTCACATCATTCTTGAAGTCACTACTAATAAAAATGACATGGTTTTAAACAATAGTTCAATAAATTTATATAATTGTTCAATTTAGTTCTCCCTATAATAATGTTCGTTGTACATAAAAAACGACCTATCAGAATAAGATACATGACATGTTTTGTATGTACAACGAATAGTTTTATTGGGAGAACTAAATTGAACATTAAAGTTGAACGTTAAAAATGAAAGAATATAGTCTGCAATTTTAGTCTATAACGAAGTAAGTGTTTTTCAAGAGTCATTGAATCGGTATGTGTGTGTTGTCATTCCTTTGACGTGCTCGCCTGACCTATTGATTCTGTTGCTGATGAAATGCTCTTCAAATTCAAGAGCGCAATGTTAAATGTTAAAGTTCACTTTCTTTTCCACTAGTTTCTTTTGTAGTTTTATGTTTTTCTTTCGTAATGTTTTATTTCTTAGTATGGGAACTATTGTTGGGTCAGTGGATTCAGGTTTGTTTGTCTCGTTTGTGTTTAGTGGATTCTCGTTTGAATTGTTTGTATCGTTTGTCGGTGTGGTAATTTTGTTAATTTTTTGTTTTTCTGAATTATTATTATTCTCCCGGATGTTCATCACCATGGTTAGGAGAGTGTTTAGTTTATCGTTATTAAGACCCGTGTTAGTTGGTGTTGTTGGTGTGTGTTGGTCTCGGTGTTAGTGATATTGTTTTTTTTTCATTGGTTTTATTGTTCGTTATTTCTGTTGTATTTATTATTGTTGGTGTTTGTTCGTTGTCATTGTTATAGGTATTGTTATTATGGGTGTTGTCGTTGTTGTGGTTGCGACTATTGTGTTTGTCATAGTTGTTGGGATCGTTACCGTTTCGGGTTCTCCCAGTGTTTCTTTGATGAGGTTTGTTAGTTCTTCCTCTAATTTAGACTTCCATTTTTTGTTTTGTTTCCTAATGGTATGCTCCTCTTTTTTTATAATTGGGATAGGATGGTTCTTTAGTCGCATTATCATTTTTTTATCTGAATCTCCTGTAGATCGATAATCCTCAGTCTTAGGTTGATTCGGAAGTTTTAGAATTCTTCATTGATCATTTTTTCAAATTCAATATTTCGTTTCATTTCCGCGATCCTTGTTGACGTGCTGATTCGTTCCATGCCTCTTTCGAAGCTCATTTTTGTTTTTAAAATTATTAGGTTGGTGTAGGCATTTCATAATGTTTGTTATTTTTTCTTTCAACTCATTCTTGTTAGATTCATCACTGCTCGTGTCGGTAGTTTGAGGGCTTGTGTCGAGGTTTGGTCTAGGGTTAGGGTTGTTGTTAGTGAGGTCAGTAGATTGTTCCAAGTTTCAGTTGTTTTTCTTAATTGGGACGCAATTTTAAAATTAGCATGCATAAGGGAGTTGATTGCGTTGTGATGTGTTTTGTGGCTGAGAGACCCGGAATGCCATCTTGGTTTGTGGCGTAGAGACGACAGATCGTATCTTCGTTAACCGTGTGTCTGCCTTTTGGTGCTGTGTATTGTCTGGATGGTGATGTTAGGGTTAGGGGTGGGGGTGTGTTAGTTCGCCAGTTCACGTATTTTCAATAGTGATCAGTGGGTTAGAGGTGGGCTCGGCGGCTGAGTTTGAGGATGTGTGTTTCGTGGTCTGTATTGGAATGGGGCGAAGTCTGGTGTGGTGTTGGTGTTTATGGGGAGGGAAGGTGTGGGAAGGTGGATGATCGTTTCTGTTTGTGTGTTGAGGATAGGACGTGTGGGAGTGTGCCTCACGGTGTCTGCGTATGAAGCGGGAGAAAGGGGGGGGTCGGACCTTGGAGTAGTCTCAGTAAAGACTCTCTTAGGGTTAGGTTAAATAGTGTGAACTCTGTCACAAAAAGCGTTCCGGCCTATGTTTTCGGAATTGATTGGGATATCTACTCTAGTTTCTCTTCTTCTAAATACCACTTCTCTATTGAGGGGGGTATGTTGTTTTTTTTAAGTTTTTTGTTTTCAGCTTTTAAGCTTTTTATTTAGTTATGATTGAATGACTGGGTGTTTTTTTGTGTCTTTATCTTTTTGTTTTCTTAGGTGTGTAAATGTAATTTTGTTTAATTTATTATGTATTGTGAGTGGTTTTTTTCTCATTTTTGAGTCGGTACTTTTTCTGTGACAACAAGTGGTTTTAATACCTATGTGCTATCTTATGGGTTGGTGTATCTCATTTTTGAGTTGGTAATTTTTTGTGACAACAAGTGGTTTTATTACCTATATGTTGTTTAATGAGTTGGTGTATCTCATTTTTGAGTTGGTACTTTTTATGTCAACAGGTGGTTTCATTATCTGAGTTGGTGTATCTCATATTATCACTTATTTGTGATATATATTATTTTTCGTAATTTTTGTTTTGATTGGTAATTTTTTGAGTGTGTAAAGAACAGTTTTTATTAATTTGAAGAAATAAAGTTTCAATATTAAGAATTCGAACAGTAAAATGAAATCTGAACATTACAAATTTAAACATTAAACATTTGAACATTATGAATTTAATATTAAACATTGAAAACGGTGTTGGTAGTTAGTCAACACAAGGCAACAACAAAAAATTTCTGCTGCCTGAATTTTTAAAACTGATTTATACAGAATTTTAGCTGCTGATTTCAAAAATGATTTAAGTTTTTCTGTATCAGGTCAAGTTTTTAAGCTATTTTAATTTTTAAAAATTGAAATTTTTAATGAAATTTTTCCAACATTTGTTGCGGGTTTTTCATATTTTTATATTACTATTTAAAATTATTTCTATTACAACATAAACTCAACATTTAAAACTTCAAATTCATTAGTTTTTTAAATGGTAAGTATAAGTAAAAAATAACATATAAAAAAGTATTTTATTAAACAATCAAGGCATAAATTCTTTTTTTGCAACTTCTAGAGTGCTCTTTGTAGACATCTCTTTTCAGTGTCTAGCAATAATCAGCCATCATAACTGTATCCCAGCGTCCTTGATACCTAGTTTCCATTTCCTTCATATCTTGATGAAATCTCTCTCCCTGTTCGCCACTCATCGATCCCAGATTCACAGGAAACCTTTCAAGGTGAGAAAATAGGGCATGCATTTTGATGCTCATGTTGCATCCAAGTTTCTGGAAAGCATTTAGCATATTCAAAATAAGTTCTGAATGACTGCTGGCCTTATAATTTCCAAGGAAATTGTTCACTACTAAAACAAATGTTTTTCATGCCTCACATTCTACTTCATTCATTGAATTTTCAAATTCGGAATTTTTGATGAGTTTACGCAGTTGTGGACCATCAAAATACCAGCTTTCAATTTTTCATTGGACAACCCTGGGAAAGCATAGCACAAGTATGCAAAACAGTTATCATCTTTGTACAGAGCTCTAGAAACCTTTTTATCAAACCGAGTTTTATATGAAGTGGTGGGAAAAGTATTTTTTCACGATCAATAAGGGGATTATTTATGATATTTTTCATTTTGCATGGTACGAATTCTTCAAGCTTAAATTTAAAATAGCTGTGGTAAGCCTTTTTTATCAAATTAGTCAATGGATTTCTGTTAGAAAGTAGAGTATACTCACCGCATATATAACCTAAAAAAAGTCTGGGTTGTTTTGGCAATGCCCTCTAGCTTTTTTCATTTTATTTGCTAAATATAGAAAATATATTTGCTTAAAATTCAAATAAACTTTTAATAACTAAATAAATATAAACAATTGTTAAAAAACAACATTAAATATTCTTTATATATGGAGAATAAAAAAAACGGTCACGTGACCATAGATAAAAAAGTTGACCTGACTGAATAAAGAGAATATCATTTTTGGATTCAGCATTTTGAAATTATACTAAATCCATCAAAAAACCTTTGTCAGCAAATTTTGTGTTTTCTAGTTTTATTTACGACCTTAAAATAAATTATTTATAAAAGATTTTAAACTATATTAGAATTTTTTATAAATATTTGAATTCACATAAGTTATACATTTTTAAGTCGACTTGATTTTAAAGTGACTTCACCAATAAAATTCTACGGTTGCGCTAACTAAATTCGACTCCGATAAGTCAAGTAAATTCGGAGTCGACTTATTCAAGTCGACTCCCAGGTCTAATTGTGAGTATGTGTAGTTATAGTTGTCTAAAACAAACTATTCATTGCTCACTTAAATATTCGTTTGAAACAGAAATTAAAAAATGTTTTTTTTAGTGGGGGTAAGGGGGGTCCGGATCCCAGGATCCCCAGGATCGTTCATGCTAGGTAGGACACCCCCAAGATTTGCAGCAGATCGCCGCCCCTGATTACTAGAACTGAACACTAAAGAACTGTAAAATAAAGAACAATACAATACAGTAAATTATTTTATTGTACTTTAGTACATTAACTGAACAGTGGAGGAATGTATATGCCGTCGAATGAAAAAACTTTAATTAAATTATCAAACTTTATAAAATGTTACTAACAATTCTTTTTTTATTCCGTTTATTTGCTATTATTAAATTCAAATTTGGTTTATTTATTTATTTTATAGTCGTAATTAAACTATTTTCATTCACCTATATAGTTTTATTACACCTATAGTGACTTTGATGATCACAATTTAAAAAAATTTAAAATAAATAATGAAAATATATAAAAAAGATATATATATATATATATATATAAAATCAAATTTCTATTTATAACTGCTTTTATTTAAAACCAAAAGTCAAAAATTACCATTGGATTCCAAATAATTTCAAATAATTAAATAACCCTATTAAATAAGTAATTAACCAAACTAATGATTTAATTAAGCATCCAATTATGCTTTGGAAAGGCCTATTTAGGGGCAACAGAGTCGATCCACTCATTAAAGTAGGTGATTCTCGAAAAGACCGTCGGAACGGAGGTGTTACAAGGTGTACCATGCCACGAGCTGATCCCGACCAACTCCCATTGGTTGGGGGCAAATTCACATGCTAATGGAGCACCCTCGTCGCCCTGTTGGGGGTTTTTGATTGATGCGAGTCGGGTGTTACTCATCCACAACCACACAAACACAACCACATAAACCACTCAAACCACAACAACACCGCCACAAACCACACCTACATTGCATGTTCCAACTTTGAAGTCAGGGACGTCATGGACACACACCATGCTATCCTTAATTCTAGATCTCCAGACTTTCACGCAGTCCTGGTTCGAGATGACTGGAATTTTCGCCTCCAAGAGGAAGTGTGAAAAAGGGGCTGAGTTGGGTTTTCAAGGTTTTGGCTTGTAAATATTTTGATTTCATTCGTAAAAAACCTATTTGTATTATTATAATTATTATTATTAAATATTTGTATTTCATTTATGAAAGTATTTAAAGAGGGCCGTGAGCCTAAGATGTATCGAATAAAAAGAGAAAACACTATTTTACCGGGTTAGGCCTAAAAATTAGTTAGGCCACATTTTTTCATTCAACTCAGATTCTTTCATTTCCTCCCCTTCATTTCTCCATACTTCCGTCTCTCCCCATTCCCTCCACTTACGTCCGTTATTTCCCCATCCAGAGATGAAGCATTTCTTGCCAACTTCATCAGTCCTATTGGGTCTCTTGATGTACTTAATCTTCCCTGTTGTCTTCCTGATGGGTTCATCCCAGAAGATTAGTACCATGTCATTCAGGTAACCGTTTAAAGAGTATTGAGGGTGCTGTTTGGCAGCCGCTCAAATAAATTTGTAGAATAAACGGTTTTGGGTATAATATATTAAAATTTTCGAATCTCAAGTCGGTTGTTCTCGCTTGGAGACCCCCGCCTTCATACAAACATATACCCATACATTTATAGGTAGTTTGATTGGCCCAGCGTTAATATATGCATGACTTTGATTGGTCACTACATGTGTAAAAACATGACTAAAACTTATATTACGCAGCTTTAAGATTAACATTTTATAGCTAACGGCACTGTTTATTCACTAATATCAGCTGATGTATGTAAGACATGAAAATAATGATAAATAAAGGCGGCCATATTTTTTTAAATCTTACGGCAACTATTTGTTACGAGGTATATCGTAAAATGAGCAAGAATTATGGCTTATTTACTTCTAGAATATTATGACCTGAATGAAAAATATAAAATCAATCAAAGTCGAAAAAATTTCATCAAAATGATTTATTGCTCTAATTTGCAGCATATCCTTTGCAGCTTTAACAAATTCAAATTTGTTCACAGTCGTTTAAAAATTAAGTTTTTACCACTTTATTAAACTCGATATGTTAAAAATGTAAAAATATTATGTGAAATTGTTCACTAAAAAAATGTTGGCATCATATTGGTCAGAGGACAAAAAGTCATCAGCATGTTTTACTAATAATACGTGGGTAAATGTTTCATAATTTTAAAGTATTTTCTTTTGCCTATCAGCAGTGAGAATATTTCTTCTTGGATAGTCCTGACATGTTTTATTTTAAATCTTATTTTTATCAATGTCAGCTACCATGATACAAAATAGGTGGTTAAATTAAGTTGATAATGGGTTTGAAAATATTATAGAACAGTGTCATAATGTTGAAAAAAAAGACCTATTTCACTGTTAGTGGGCAAGCCACTTCAAAACCCAACAGGTCATAGGCTGCTCCATTCTCTTGACTGATCTCTTGCTTCTGCTGGTGCACATGAAATGTGCTTGGTTTTCTTTAGCTCAAATCCCTTCTAGCCCTTTGTATTTTGTTGTTGTTGAATGAGTGAGAATGAATAAGCCTTATTCAATAAGGAAGGAACATACTTTCTCAGTGGGATGGTTTTCGAGAATAAAACCAACTAATGCACTATCTTTTACGTGAAATACTTAATAATAGGTTTTTATTACCTTCAATTAAGTTAAAACTTTTAAAAATTAAGTTTTCACCACTTTATTAAACTCAAAATGTTAAAGACAAAAATGTAAAAATATTATGTGAACCGTAAAATTAGAATATTATTCAAGGGCAAATTTGCTAATATCGTTTAAAATGGTGAAAAATAAGTTATTATTTTTGTTCTTGTGCTTCCACAAGAACTCTACTAAATAATTGTCGATATGGGTTCTCGCAACCCCCTTTTCCAGCTTTTTCCGCTGCTTCAGCTGCCCCCATAGACTTTCAACTGTCTGGGTATGAGCTGCTGTGACGGGGTCAACAAAGTTGGTGCTGTGGTTGACAGTAAGATGGATGTAAGACATTCCTAGTAGCCCTTTAATTCCCTGATATGATTTCCACATATCAGAGAGGATAATTGAACCTGGAGCGATGCAGGCCTCGATCGTTTTCAGCAGGGTGGTGGCCGTTCGATCAGGCACTGCATACATGAAGGCCTTTTTCGTTTCCCTGCAGATCCCTCCGAATATCCATTGCTGAGGAAGAACCCGCCCTTTGTTGTTCTTACGTCGAGCAAAGAGCGTCTCATCGATCTCGACATGAAGACCGGGCCCGCCGACAATCGTTGGTGTAGTCAGTAGTCGCCAGGCACAGACTTCGCAAAGATTTCGTCTCCAGTCAGCAGCAGTGCAGTGGTTTATGCCTATTTCTTCTTTGCAGAATTTCGTTGTGAGCTGGTTTATAGACCAGCAGTAAAGTAATTTTATTATTACTTTAAATTCTAACCTAATCTTTTTTAACCAGGTTCCTTTTCGGATGCTTATCTCTTTATTGCATTCATTTTTCGACACCTCCAGACACCTTTTGAAACTGAGAGGATCATCTGGTGGCTTTTATCACACAAACGTTCTTGATGAAGAATTCCTTGATTTTGCAGAAAAGCAACTGACATCTCTTTGTTGTAAGAGTCAATAATAGCAGGATTCATTTTCAGTCAAATTCGTGAGTCAGCAGAAGTTTGGAAACAGCTGTCTGGTAAAAAAAAACAGTAATGCTAACAGGCAAAATAGAATATTTCAAATTTATAATATATTTTTCATCATATTACTAGTAAAACATTTTAATAAATTAAAAAATATTATGTGAAATTTTTCAATAAAAAGTCGTTGCATAATATTGGTCAGAGCACTAAATGTCATAGGCAAAATTTAAATTATTTTATTTTGCCTATTAGCATTACCATACAGCTATTTAAACATTGGAAACTTGTCTTTAATAATTGTTATGGATGTGTGCTTGTGTGTATGTGCATTTTATGTTTGGTGGACCAATCAAATGCATGCATTCTAATCAACGCTGGGCCAATCAAACTATATGAGTGTATGTTTGTATGAAGGCGGGGGTCTCCAAGCGAGAACATCCAAATTGATATATATACATATATTGTTAGTGGTCTAAAAACCGTTTTATTTAACAAATTTATTTGAAAAGCGGGGTATTAAAACTATTTTTTTCTAATTAAAACTGACACTTTTAAAAATTATGCGGTTCCTAAAAACTGCTATCATGTATAAATCCATTTTTGACATTATAATACAAGTTCACAAATCTCAGTTTATTTGAATTGACTGATATATTTGCGGATATTTTTCACGAATCTACTGTGGCCGGACTGAAGGTGTACAATGAAAAAGGATGGAGTGATACTGCCTTGTTTGTATCCTAAATAAACAGACTATGGAGGATTTTAGATGTGAGACATTCTTTTGAAGGTATAGTCATTGTTTGTGTCTAGCTGCATTTTTTGTCTATCTGCCATGTTAGTGTCATTATGTTTATCTCCCTATTTTAGATATATCTATTTTATAGAGCGTTTTTCTTAGCTTTTTTGTATTAAGTTATATCCCTCATAATATTGGTCAGATAAACATGGTTATGCGATTTTGCTTATCTGAATAATGAATTGTTGTAATTGTTATATAACCTTGTTTATATATATATATATATATATATATATATATATATATATATATATATATATATATATATATATATATATATATATATATATATATATATATATATATATATATATATATATATATATATATATATATATATATATATATATATATATATATATATATATATATATATATATATATATATATATATATATATATATATAAAACCACTACACTACAGAGAATATGCATAAATTACAGTTATAAAATGACATAAGTTAATATATACTATAAATACAAAGGCCGATAAGTTGATAGTTTTCTGTAAATTTTATCACTCAAGTGCGGATAGGCGAATATAGGTGTAGATTTTTTATATATTTCAATTTCAAAATTAAAAGTTTTTGAAACTTAATTTGAAAGTTTTATTTATGATATTAAATATCTAAAAATTAATTGGAAAAATGCAAATTATATTCAGGGAACATAGCCAAATCGCTATATACCGAGAATATGCATGGTATCATGAGCGGCGATCCTGGGAGCGTCTTGGGAACCTCCATTTTTTAATGGTGAGATTAATGTGGACTCACCACTTTTTTAAACAAAAAAAATATATATATTAGGGAATGTAGTAACCGGGAAGCGCAAGCTAAAGTTTTTTATACGTTATTCTTACCATTGGAGGCCTATGCTAAAGTCAATAAAATGTCATATTTCAAAATTAAGACAAGTTGAATATACTAAATGTAAGTTCAAATTAGATTTAATTTCACAATTATTCATATTTTAATTTTAATAAATCTATTTTAAACGTTTAAATATATTTTTTTTATCTTTGGTGCCATTTTGGCATTTTGGCAGCCGCTCAAATAAATTTGTGGAATAAACGGTTTTGGGTATAATATATTAAAATGTTAGAATCTTAAGTCTAAATAAAATTAAATTTAATTGATTAGAGTGTTTTTTGTGTGAATGATGGTTGTTTTGAATCTGTCAAGGAATGGCCGCAGGGAATCAAGTGAGCTGCGACATAAGGGAGAAATCCTTCCATAGCAGCAGCAGTTCCAGTGTTGGCAAGGACTTCTCCTTCACCCTCTATCACAGCCTCGGCACCAGTGGCAAGACAGAAAATTGAGAAGAATGATGATTGTGTTTTGTTGTTTTGAGGATGATGTGGTGATGATTGTGCTGTGGTATGAGTGTTGGTACTGTGGTGATGATTGAATTTTTTTATTGGTGGTGAACGTGATTTTTTGGCGGTGATTGTCGTGGTGGTGTGGGTGAGATTGGATTATTGAGGTTGATTGTTTGTTTTTTTATTAAAAAAAAATATTTAAATTGATATATATATACATATATTGGTAGTGGTCTAAAAACCGTTTTATTTAACAAATTTATTTGAAAAGCGCTTTTGAATGAGATAAAAAGCGCTATATAAACGCCTGTGATTGATTGATTGATTCAAACAACCTCAAATATATTACTACTTTCTTGTTTTAAATGGGTAAAAAGGTCTTTTTATTTGATAAAATATTTGCTAGAGTTTAAAAAATAAAATGGTTTAAAATGTATGTTCAAAAAAAGATTAGAACTATTTTTTTATAATTAAAACTGACACACTTTTAAAAATTATGCGGTTCCTAAAAACTGCTATCATGTATAAATCCATTTTTGACTTTATAATATAAGTTCACAACTCTCAGTTAATTTGAATTAATTGATATATTTGCGGATATTTTTCACGAATCTACTGTGGCCGGACTGAAGGTGTACAATGAAAAAGGATGGAGTGATACTGCCTTGTTTGTATCCTAAATAAACAGACTATGGAGGATTTTAGATGTGAGACATTCTTTTGAAGGTATAGTCATTGTTTGTGTCTAGCTGCATTTTTTGTCTATCTGCCATGTTAGTGTCATTATGTTTATCTCCCTATTTTAGATATATCTATTTTATAGAGCGTTTTTTTTAGCTTTTTTGTATTAAGTTATATTCCTCATATTATTGGTAAGATAAACATGGTTATGCGATTTTGCTTATCTGAATAATGAATTATTGTGATTGTTACATTGCCTTTGATAAAAATTACATGTTTTGTCTCTCAATTACTATCATTAACTAGTTCTAACTTTTGTCAAATCTCTGTTAACAATTTATTCAGGAAAACACAAACTAAACAAGTACATGGAAGCGGTCAGATCTCCTACAGATTGGCAATTGAAGTATCTACTTGATGCGGCAGATTATTTTGAAAAATGGATTGACATCTCAAACTTTCACATCCTGTATACAGACTAGAAGTCGGACCGAGTACCCGATCCGACCGGGTACCCACGGGTACCTACGGGACTCACGCGGGAACGGAAATGAAAATGACTTTCGGGACGGGAAAAGTCGGGAACCGGGGATAGGTTTTCGGGACGGGAAAGGGAACGGGAATCAATATTCAAATCGGGAACGGGAATCAACTTTTAAATCGGGAACGGGAAAAACGGGAATAAAAGTTATTTGGAGTGAATTGTTCAACAATTATACATCAGCAGACTCCTAAGTATGGAAATCTCTATTTCATCGATACTCCGTACTTAAAATAAGTATTAAATGCAACAGAAATGTACAACGAAGTCACCATTGCGTTGTCAATGTCAAAATCTCTAACATTACATTTGAAGTTGTTATGGCGAGTCCAAATATTAGGGAAATTAGAACAAATGTGTGATGATGAAAACTTGTCAGATGAAATTAAACTGGTCAGATATATTATTTTTATTTTATAAATTCATACTTTGAATTTAAATTATTAATTTCCAGTTGAATGCTCAGTTGATCATTTCGACAAAAAAAGATGCCCATTAATAATAATAATGACGAGCATTATTAAAGTGGCGTATAACCCGAACGGGCTTCCAGGCACTTAGGCTACATAGTTTCACTTGCGACTTTGGGTTACTAGGGCATTGGTTGCACTTGAACCTAGGACCTTTCATTATTGGTCAAGCCGAGAGTCGTTGCCGACTCAGCTACCCGTTCAACCATTGATCTTATTCATATGGCAGTATTTCTGTTGCATCCCTCAGGATAAAAAAATAATATTTTAAAAGTTTGGGATAGAAAAAAAATAAATACCAAGACTTTCATTAGAGAAAATTTAATTCCATTTTGTACAGCCAGACCAAGCTGCAGTGACGTTGAGAAAAAAACAACAAATGATGGTTATTTATACCCTATATCATATAGGCTATATGTTAGTTTTTATAACGTAAAAATTATATTAAAATTTTTTTACTATTAAATTATACGAATGATATTATTTGTGCAGTTGTGGAGAATAAGAATGTTGTCAAAAAACATATTTCTTACATTATTGAGGAATTAATATTAATGAACGAGGGAAAAGATTCAGAAGAGGATGAATTGTACAAATATTCACAATTACGTCCCACCAAAATTGAAGATTATAAAGATGTTAAATCTATTGGAGTATAAAAAAATTCCAATACTACAAGAAGTAGCTTAAAATGTTGTTTAGTATACCTGCAAGTTCTGTTCCCTGTGAACGGAATTTGTCAACATGTGGTCGTTTAACTTCAGACCCAAGATCACTCAATTTGAAAGCTAAAACTCTTGATGGTTTAACCCGTATGAAAAGCAATAAAAACTTGATTGAGTACTCAAAAACAATGACTAACTTCAATACTTTCATTTCAATAATAATTTGAAATTTAAATCGTATTTTTTTATTTTGTTAAAAGAAATATTTTCTGACTTCCAAATAATGAACTTTAAGAAATGTTAGGACTAGCAAGTTTGAGACCAGTGAAAACGGCAGCAAAAATAAATAAACTAAATTTTTGTTGTTGAAATGGGTCGAGACCGGGTCAAAAAGTTTCGGGAACGGGTCGGAACCGGGAATCGAGTTGCGGGACCGAAACGGGCGGGAATCAAAATTCTGATGGTCCATCGGGAACGGGACGGGACGGGAAAAATAATTTCGGGAACGGGACGGGACGGGAATCAAAATTCTGATGGCCCATCGGGAACGGGACGGAACGGGAAAACAAAATTCGGGAACGGGACGGGACCGGGAATGAAAAATCGTCCATGTCCGACCTCTAATACAGACGTTTAAAGGAATTTCGCATCTGTACTCATATCTGCTTGAAAACTACATTGACATTAGGTGCTGTCTACTTGGGAAATGAACACCAGATTGTATTGAAGAGCGGTTTGGTTGGTATCGCCAACTCAATGGCGTCAACTTTTATGTGAGTGCTCGTCAAATTATGGAGAGTGAGAAAAAAACTCTTAATCTTACTGCCATTAAATCATGCGTGTTTGAAGAGCTAGCCTTTACTTCAAAAAAAGTTCCTCCAGCTGATTTGGCCGATGACGCCACTGATTTGGATGAGATAGACATGCTGCCCTTTGTATATACTTCTGGGTGCATCAGAAGGTCAATCAGTAGAAAGAAAAAATTCCAATCTTGCAAGAAAGATTTAGTGGCTTGCTTCATCGACGAAGAGGTTTCTGGGAAGCACACAAATCATCGAACTGCTGGACCGAGGTGGTTTATGTGAGCCTACTGAATGTGAGCTTAGCTGTGTGCTCTGCCGCATTTTTTTATTACCATGATATGCAATCAAAAGAATATCTTTTCGGAAGTTTATAGCATGTTCTTCCACTAGTCATCTTGCAAAATTCGAAGCAGCGGTGATGGACAAAATGACCTTCTTTATGCCTTAACTTGTGAACCACCTTTGTGAGCCGGGACACTAAACCGTGCATCTTATGGTTCGCCGATTATTCAATTGTGTGTGCAAAAGTCTAATTAAGCAACAAAACCAAGATTATGAGTCAATGTCGTCACCTACTCAGCTAAAAATCAGAAAGCTTCAGGGTAAGAGCTCAAAATAAACAAAGATTTGAATATAAAAGATATTCTTATTATTTTGATAGCATGCTTATAAATGTTTAAATATATTTGTTGACTCTGTGTTATCATAAATTTAGATTCACCATACATTTTAGATGATAAAACTGAGTTTGGTTTACCTTGAATATATTGTTAGTATTTCAACCAACAGATAAAAAAATGCTGCGATGAAAATGGGCTTGCTTTGAATTTCGCTTTTATGATTATAAATATGCATATAGGTTATTCTTCTAACTAAAAAGTTTATACACATGAATCTGCAAAAGTATCGTGAAGGTTCAGCTACTTAGAATACAATTTAGAACAAAAATAAGTAGGCCTCCAATGGTAATTCGAAAACGTTGTTTTCGCTTCCCGGTTACTACATTCCCTAATATATCGGTTAATCCAGATTTGACTACAGACATTGTGTCATTTCATAATTAAATGTGTAATAAAAAAAAGTTAAATTTCAAATATGCCCATGTATGTATTATACAATAAAAAAATATTTTAAGCACAAGACTTGATTTAATCTTTTTTAAATAATTTAATAGTTTTTTAGATTATGGTAAGCGGGACACTGACACTAAGTAGTACTATTATTCTATAGGTATTGGGAGATCAGCAATTAAATTTCCTCTAAAGAACGGTATAAAATGTTGTGCAGTTGTCTTTATTTTTAATATTGCACAATCGTTTCTAGAAACAAAAATGACGAGAATTTGTTTTTTAAAAATGGATAATAGATGAAAGTATCAGATTTTGTCGAAGTCTGCTTTCTTCGATTACGAGAGTGTTTAGACGCGCTGCATGTAGGAGACGGTGATTTCGGTTCCATTTTCACTGACACATGAGGCCTGTCCAAGGAAGCAGCTGTCATCACTACCGAATCAGGTTTTAAAGTGGGAATCAAATGCCTTGCGCTGCATGCGCACCCGCGCACATCTTGCTTTGTCAATCAATCAATCAAATAGATTTCTATAGCGCTCTTTCCTCAAATTCAAGGGCTTCTCCCGATCGCGAGCGGGGTTGCTCCGATTTTTAGTTGTTCCAGAACTTGATGTGCTGGTCGCAGAAACAGTAGTCACTGATATGGACACTTAGGGGTACAGGTTCGCTGCAGGATAACTGGGCTGCTGGTACTGGCAGCTACTGGTAGATCGAGGTTAAGTGGAAAAGATTGAGCCTGCTGCTGCTGCTTCTTTCGTGACCGCTGCAGACGCGTTTTCTTTCTTTCGTACTTTCTTACTGCTCGCTTTCCGCGTACGGTGCACGAAGCTTTCTTAGATTTTCTGTACTTTTTAGCTGCAGCTTTTTTACGTTCATTGTATATTTCTCTGTTTTCGGTTTTCATTTTTTCTCGATAACGTTGAGAAGCCTCTCGGTTTCTTTTTTTTTGGTCAATTGATGCCATCTCAAAAATAAAATAGTATTGAAACAAAGCTATATTATCAAGAAGTTCATAATAATATATTCATGTTCCTAAATTCTCACTATCAGAATCGGGAAAATTGATCTCATTTCATTAATTGAAAAGCTTCATTAAAAATATTATTAGACGAAGCTTATATCAAAATATTTATCCAACATTGCCTTATTCAATGAATAATATGAAACAACTTTAAAATATGCTGTAAAGTCGTGACACCTTATACTAGTATAATGAGAATCGGGGATTTTTGTGCCAACGTCAGGGTATGCATAAGAGCCCGATATTATAAATTTACCTTTCTATACCCATGAACTGTATTAATAAAAAAATTTAAAAATTTAGTACTCACCTGTTTCTTGATAAATCACAATGATCAGTGGGAAAAAAACGCTAGAATCAGAAGTGAGAAATTGTGAAAAATAACAAAATAGCCGAAAGCTGATATAAAATATTGTTTTTTGAAGTTGAGAGAAGCAAAACCACGTTTTTAAATAAGCCTACGACTGAATAAATCAAACCGATAGAACTAACTAATACATAAACTTAAATATTTAATATTAAAGATCTGTTAGCAAATTTAAGACATGCGTTTTTAGTCTATTTTTAACTTTTGAATAGCTAGAAAGTATAATATAGTAATATTAATTATAAAAATTTTACATGGATAATATTTTTATATTTCTTTTCTTTAAAAAAATGCATCCAGTCTTTGATACGATTTTCCAATCTTTTGAAAAACAAGTAAGACACGGAAAATCGTAAGTATGTTATCGATTCTGGATATATATATATATATAAACAATGTTTGATTGAAAGATGTAATATCTTCAAGTGCTTGTAAGCCTTTTATTACTTTTATTACTTTTCACTAAAGGATTAAACCATGGATACTGGAAAAAAATGGAACGATTCTAGCATTCCTGACTCTCTTTCCAGCATCTCGATTGAAGTTGAAGACAAACATCTCCACGTGCACAAATAAGTCTTTGCAAAGTGGTCTTCTGTTTTTCATTTGATGTTCACTACTGACTTCAAGGAAAAGAAGGTGGAAGATGAAATTGCGCTTCTACAGTGTATTTACTCGCCTGGGAAGCCTGTAACAGGTAAGGGGGAAAGTAGATTGCGAATGGAAACGGGAGGAAACAGAGGATATGCGTGGATGTAGAGATAAAGTGACCACAATTGTATTGCATCATACTACATCTTCATTTCATCACCCCAATGCCACATTCACCATAGACTCTAATGTGGATATTCTTTTGTCTCTGGTGGAAGAATATCAAATAGAAGAAATTAAGAATTGTGAAGGTTATTATCCGCCATCATAACTGATTTTTATTAAATAAAAGAGCTTCTATTTTCATAGCTTTCATATCTTCCAATTCTTTTTTTACCTATTCATTTATTTTCCACTAACCACGCAGCTTTCCTTCTCACCAAGGGAGGCAGCGTGGAATTGATGCTATTGGCAATATGGTCTCCAACAGTTGAAGACAAAGTGTGTCGAGAAGGTAAGAATGGTTTGGATGGTTGAAGGAGAAAGGTAAATAAATCAAGAATTAGAAACCTACTTGTAAATTTATATTATAAATATAATATATCACCTTTCAAGCCAAAAAAAATATTTAAAAAAATAAATAACCTTGGAAAAAGATTTTTGCTTTTACAAGGTCGATCATGAGACCGTCAACTCTATTCTTAAACAGAAGGTTGCTGTCTCAGAAAATGTGTTCTCTTTCCATAAACCGAAAGTGGCTGCCTCTGAAAATGAGGTCTCTCTCCATAAATGGAATGTGGCTGACTTAGAAAGAATGGTCATTCTTCTTGAGCAGAAAGCTGCTGCTGAGGCAAAAGTAATTTTAAAAAAAGAAAGATGGTGTTTAAAAATTTAGGATTTATCATTTTCTTTATCATTTTCTTTTTCCCATTCATCACAACCAACCATCAAACTATATTGCCTAGGTAATTAAGAGTCTAAAAGGTATCCTGGACTCTATTCTCTCGGACTCTTTCAACGAAAATTAAGATTTCCAACACTATGTTTGGAAAACTTTTTGTTTATTATTTTTTAAAACCTTATTCCTCTTATGAAGCACTTTTTCCTCATTGACCACCCATCTTTAAACTTCCTTCAGCAAATCGGAGTATGCGAGGAATGCCTGAATAAATATCACAGAAAAGTGCAGAAAGCAACCGATATATTCAACAAGGAGGTATCCAGGGGTGGATCCAGATAGGGTTCAAAGGGGGGGGGGGCATGAATTATTCTTGAATACTAGTATGAATGAATCAATCAATCAAACGTTGAGAATATGCTTTGAGATAGTAATCGCTATTACTTTTAGAAATCATTTTATTCATTGAATTTTGTGATCAATAAAAAAAATATTATTTAATTCAAAATTTACACAAAGTTTTTTATAATTTCACTCTTGTTTAAGTTTCACTAGGTAAAGGTAATTAATATTTTAGAAATCAAATTAAACTTCATGAAATCTTGTTTCTCATTCTTTTCTGAGTAAAACAGTGAAAGAAAATTGAAAATCGATTAATACTAGGAAAAGTTATAGACGAATATTATATACTGTATAATACAGTGGCATGTTTTTTTTGCCCACAGTGTAGTTAGAAAGTTTATTTTTTTCTTCTACTGATACCAGATGATAAAGAAGGTTATAGTTGATAGTTTTAAAGAGATTGAAAGAAAAGAAGTGATAATAAATAAATAAATTTTTAAAAGATTAAGTAAACAATAAAACGAACGAGCTTCTTCAGCATCTAGCAGCTCACACACAGCCAACTCTAAATTTGGAATTTGTTGCTGTTGTTGTTGTTGTGTTTTGTTGTGTTGTTCAGCAGTCTGGGGAGGATAGTCTCGTCCAGCTGCGCTGCCCTGCCAGGCTCTTGAGTCAGTTCTCTTGTGTTCTTGCCCAGCCTGTGTTCCAGGGCTTGGCAGTCTGTCCAGAGATGAGTTTGTTGTCTCCTGGGCTGCCTTCCAGAGTCTGCTCTGGCAGGGTGGCCGAAAGTACCCACATTTGAGACGCAAGCGCCCCCCACCGCACCGCGTGGAGGTTGTGGGTATGCGGTAGTGTTGTTGTTGTTGGTGCTGGTAGTTTTGTTGTTGCAGTTGCGATTCAAACTTTTGTTGTTGGTAACTTAGTTGGGACTCATCTTCGGAAGAAAGGGGATGTGGAGACTGTTGGAAGTCAACGAGTTGGGGTTCTGTATGGGGTGGTGGCTTGGGGGGAGAAAGGATTCTCTGTACCACCATTGAAGACTTTAATGCCAGTAATGTCTCTTCTGTTGAAAAAGTTTGTTAAAAGTAATTTTCAAGCTTTTTGTGACATTTTAAACTTATTGAAAATATTTTTTTCTCATTATTTTGAACATTTAAAACAAAAGAAAATCACTATCATCAACGCCATGAAACTGAACCAAACGCAAAATAAATGGAAAGCAAATACCCAATCGAAAAGCAAACAGAAGCATAAAAAACCGACCCAAAAAACTAACAGAAACATCGACAACCCACCCGAAACTTTCTGAGCAAAGTTCGATGGCACGAATCCCTCTCTTGCCTTCCATCGATTCTCCCCAGTAGAAGCCGTTCTAAAAGAGACATCAGTTCTAATATGTTTCATACTAAATTATTATCTTATTTTTTAAATCTATTTTTTATATTATCTTTTTAAAATTATTTTATTCATCCTCATCGAGCGGCTATAAAAGGCCAGGAAGCCTCGTTTACCGCGGCACGATGAATTAACTTTTCCAAACGTTTTTGTTTACTACCAATGATAAGAAATTGTAGTTACTACTATCAACCATCAAAACCACCATCTCGACCACAACCATTACTTCCACTATCTCCACTACCACCACTTTAGCCACAACCCCTATCTCCACCACCACCACCACTACCTCAAGCACAAGCACCCACCTCATCAAGCTTTCCTTAGATGAGCAGGTATTCACCAACTGCGAATGAAAGCTCAGCATCGTGGTTGTCATTCGGAGAAATTCGGTTCGGATCATATTGGTACTTCGCTTGGAAAACTTCAAAATCTGCAACCTTCTCTTCTTCCTCTTCCTCCTCTTCTTCTTCCTCTTCCTCTTCTTCTTCCTTCTTCTCTTCTTCTTGAATTTGAGGAAAGAGCGCTTTAGAAATTGATTTGATTGATTGATGGATTGATTGACTGATTCCTCTTCCTCTTTTTCAGTGGCTTTGAGCTTGACGCTTGGTGTTGTCATTTTTGGGCATGTTGATGTGCTTGTTGTTGTGCTTGTTGTGTGCTTGTTGTTGTGCTTGTTGTTGTGTTTGTTGCTGTGCTTGTTGTTGTGAAGGTTGTTGTTGGTGTGTTTGTCGTAGTTGTTTTTGATGATGGGGTAGTTGTAGTTTTTATTTCTATGTAAGAAAGCGTGTATATGCTTTTTGTAGATGTAGTCGCTATGGTTGTTGAATATTGTTGCTGTTGTTGTTTTTGCTGTTGCTGTTGTAGTTGTTGTTGTTGATGTTGTTGCTGCTGTTGTTGTTTTTTTATTTCGTTGTGTTGTTCAGCAGTCTGGAGAGGATAGTCTCAACCAGCTGCGCTGCCCTGCCAGGCTCTTGAGTCAGTTCTCTTGTGTTCTTGCCCGTGGTTCCAGGGCTGAGCAGTTTGTCCAGGGATGAGTTGTTGTCTCCTGGGCTGTCTTGCAGAGTCTGCACAGGTCCTCTTAGTTTAGACCAATTCTACATTGGTAGGCTCTGAGCCGAGTGGTGCCCAGTACGGAACCTGCTCAGGTTGGTGCAAGCAAGTTTGGTGAGCTCCTCTTCAGCTTTCTTGAGCCTGCCTTTGTAGATGCCATTCAGTCTGTCGTTACTGAAGTGGTGTTTTTAAGGTCTGTGATTGTGGCTGCTTGGCAGATCCCTGTTCTCGATAGTTCTTGGTTTGAAGGGGTTAGCTGTGACTTGCTTCCTGTAGCTGCTTCTGCATCAGGCTCATCGTTTCCGACCAGATAGCAGTGGTCTGGCACCCAAATGAAGAAGACCTTTTTGTTCAGGTTGGCACACTGTGCAGTTAGCTCGGAAATTCGATGGGAGGAGAGAGAGTTGGATGCCATTAGCGAAAGAAGCGGCTTGCAATCGCACACAATCTTTGCCATGCTCCAGTCCTCTCTCTCACTCAACCATTTCAGAGCCTCCTCAACCGCAACTCTTTCATTGTTCATTGAGTTACTCTTGGATCCTGTGTATTTGTTCCAGGTTACTACTTTTTGATCCCCTTGGTACACCACCACCGCAGCACCACCATGCTTTGTCGCCCCTTGCACCGAGTCGTCAGTGTAGATGGTAAAGTCAGCTTCCCCTTCTTGAGCGATGGCATCTTTAGCTGTTTTCAGTTGCATGAGATCATGGTATTGGGTCCAGGATTGGATGCTGCTGTTGTTGTTGTTGTTTTAATTTGTTAAATTGTTTATCAGTCTGAAGAAAATAATCTCAACCAGCTGCGCTGCTATGCCAGGCCCTTGTGTCAGTTCTCTTGTGTCAGTTTCTGTCCAGCCCGTGTATTGCCATTCCTGGTTCCAGGGCTGGGCAGTCTGTCCAAAGTTGGGTTGTTGTCTCCAGGGCCGTCTTGCAGAGTTTGCACATGTTCATAGGCTTAGACCTATTCTACATTGGTAGGCTCAAATCGCCGTATGGTGCCCAGTACGGAATCTGCTCAAGCTGGTGCGGGAAAGTTTTGTGAGCTTCTCCTCAGCTTTCTTGAGCCTGCCTTTGTAGATGCCATTTAGTCAGTCGTTACTGAAATGGTGTTTTTGAGATCTATGACTTGAGACTGTTTGCAGATCCCGCATCTTGATAGGTCTCGGTTGGTAGAAGTTATCTGTTGTCTTCTTCCTGTAGCTGCTTTCGCATCAATCTCTTCGTTTCCGATCAGGGAGCAGTGGCTCGGTACACATATGAAAAGAACTTTTTTGTTCAGGTTGGCACACTGTGCAGCTAGCTCTGAGATTCGATGGGAGGAGGGAGAGTTGGATGCCATTAATGAAAAAAGCGGCTTGCAGTCAATCACAATCTTTGCCATGCTCCAGCCTCTTTTTCGCTTAGCCATTTCAGAGCCTCCTCAACCGCAATTCTTTCAGTGTTCACTGAGTTACTCTTGCATCCTATGTATTTGTTACACCACCACCGCTGCACCACCATGTTTTGCCAACTCTTTCACTGAGCCGTCAGTGTAGATGGTAAAGTCAGCATCACCTTCCTGAGAGATGGCATCTTTAGCTGCTTCCAGTTGTATGAGGTCAAGGTCGTGTTTGCTGGTGTTGGAATAGCTGATGCTGAGAGCGAAGTTGAGCCAAAGCGGTTTGGGCTCATATACCGCTTCATGCAGTGGGTCTTCTGGGAAAAGTGTCTTTGCCTGATGGAGAAAATTGGCCCTCCAGTTGTTTTGTTTCAGCTTCTTGGTGACATGTTTCTCCACAAGTGCCTTCTTCCAATCTTCCTGCTCATAGCTTACCCATTTAACAGCTCTTTTGAAGGAAGCTTGATCAAGCCTTGACTCTATGTTGTAGAGGTCTGCTTCAACGAGAACTGCTTCTGAGGGCGTAGTTGCTGTGAGAGAGGTGAGAATTTTGGCAGCACGAAGTTGGGCCCTCTCGATCTTGGCGACGTGGGTTTTGGGCGTCCATGGTGACCATGCAGGGCTGGCGTATTCCATAATGCGCTGTACACTCTTTTTAGCCCAGTTCTCTTCCATCCCTACTCCGTGTCCCTTAGATTGCGAATGATGTTGTCCCGTTTTCTTACCTTGTCCACTACCATGTGTGTGTAATTGTTAAAGTGCAAGAGTCTGTCATACTTGACTCCAAGGAAGGTCGGGTTTGGTTCAAACGGGAGTGGGAGGTTGTTGATGGAGAGCGATGGTTGCCAATTTTGTTCCAAGACTGCTGTGGAGAATAAGCTGCTTGAACATTTGTTGTAGTTTAGGACGAGGCGGTTTTCAGAACTCCAATCCTCAATTTTGTTGATTTCTATTTTGAGTTCTGCCTGGATCTTCAGTTTATTGTTATTCGTGCGTGATATTGCTAAGTCATCAGCAAAGGCACACACCGTCGAATCTTCCATTAACTTGCCTGGGAGGTCGTTTATGTAGATGACAAAGAGTATGGGTGACAATACGGCTCCTTGAGGTAGTCCAGCCCTAAATACTCTTGGGTTGCTGATGTTTCCAGAGGCGGCGATCTGCGGAAAATCTTGTAGGGGTCCTCCCCAGGGTTGGAATCAAAGAACTGGTATCGGCTCATACAGTACCAGCCATGGGTGGCGATTCTGTGAAAAAGTGGAGGGGTTCTGGGGTCAGGACCCCCCCACTTTTTTCCAATTTTTTATTTAAAAACTTCTATTTTGATTTGAGCATAATCGTCAACCCTGGCATTAAAGTGGATGTTTATACAGTAATAAATTATGAGTATGTGTATTTATAGTGATAGCTGTCTAAAAGAAAAATATTTTTTGCTTACTCCTTTACCTACTTTTCTTTTAATCTCTATGGCGTAGGCTGGAATCCTGAGGGGGTCCTAGGGTCCACCTTTATAAGGACCCCATCACTCGTTTAAAAATACACATTTCTTAACTCTCATTTTAATCGTCAACCATGGCATCTCAAAATGCAAATACAGTAATACATTGTGAGTATGTATAGGCAGCGATGCTGGGGGTCCTGGGGTCCATCTTAACATGGAGCCACTTCAATTTTTCAAATAAAATAATTTCTCAACTCCTATCTTAATACAAGCATAATCGTCAACCATAGCATGAAACAGAATTTATATTCAGTAATTTATTTTGGGTAGGCGTAGTAATAGTGATAGCTGCCTTAAGCAAAATTATTATTTGCTTAATCAAATTCTCTTCCACCTATTCTTCTTTTTATATTTATAGATTTTAATTAATGAGTTATATTGATAAAAAAAGAACTTAATGATTTTTTAAATTTCGCAAGCAGACATTCAGAATGCTTTTCAGAAAATATCAGTTCACTTTTTGCAAGCAGACAGATTAACATTTTAATTTGAAAAATCATTCATATTGTGCTACTTATTTTGCATGAGCGATGTTCATAGGGGGGTTCTGAAGTCCACCTAATAACGACCCTTTCAATTTTTTAGGTGAACCAAAGTTGATGAATTTCAAAAGGCCTTAAACATTAACTAAAGTTGTGGTTAAATCAAACTACAAGTTTCATATCACATGACTGCCAAGATGAAATGCTGATGCTTTTAGCTCATTCTATTGTTAGAAACATAGTGTGCATTGTTAATGCCGAATCATGGTGTTGTGGTTGAATGTGAAAAACCCGTTTGGTGATGCTTTAGTGTCTCTTATAATTGCCTTTCCTGATGAGCCACTGAATAAAAAGTATTGTATAAAACTTCTTTGTCCTACAAGATGACTGACCAGAGTATCTGCAGTGTTTTCTGTGCTTGAACATTATGAAGTGGTACTTGTTAGGTTGGAATCATTTGCTTCCATTGGTACTGCTGATGAAACAGCTGTAAAGGCTTGAGGTCTTTTTTCAACAGGGCACTACTGCACTGGTCCTCAAGGTAGTTGTTTTGGTGTTTTCACTTCTGGATCAGTTAAACAAGTCGTTGCAATCAGCAAGTGCCAAGGTCAGTGAAATGGTTGAATCAATTAAATCAATCAATCAAATAGATTTCTATAGCGCTGCGAAGCCTACGATCAGATGAGCAGTTTAACGCCATTTTCAGAGATGTCAACAGTATGGTTTTGGTATAGAATCTCGAGCCGCTCGCTGGACCTCGGGTGCGAAAGCCGCCACAAAAGTATTGTGGGCTGGACCCAGCTTATGTAGCAACAACACCAGAGGAACATTATCGAACAGCATATCACACTGTCATAGACATTGCAATCATGCAACTCACAGAAATATTCAATCAAGATTCTCCTGGTTTGCGTTCATACTTGCAGCTGGAGACAATGTTGCTAACTGGTGAAGTGAACCATGATATTTGCAAGCAGTATCGTGAGTTAAATGCAACTAGTCTTTGTTCACAGTTAGCTATGTTCAAAGACCAGAATGAATACAGAACTTTAGCACAAACGCAAAAAATAATGTAAGCTATGATCCCGGAGGTCAGACATCTGTTTCCTTAGGTTGGAAGATTGATCAGGTTGATGCTTGTGTTACATCAAAGTACTGCAGAAAGATCTTTTATGCTTTGTGGCGTCTAAAGACTTAGTTGAGTACAACTATGACACAGCCTCGCTTGAATTTACTGGCCGCTTGTCATGCACGTCAGGATATACTTGACAGTCTGGATTTAAAAAAACTAGCAGAAGAATTTGCTAGTCGGCCAGACATTCGAAGGAGTTTTTTTATAAATTGAAGTTAGCGAGCTGTGGGAACAGGGTCGGAGGACAGGCAGAGAGGGTATTTTATGTTATCTGAATATACACTGTGGGCTAAAAAAATTTGCCATTGTATATTTGTTTATACTTTGGCAAATTTGAATCGATTTGTAATTGTTCTTAACTAAATAACGCTAAAATGAATGGAAAACAAGATGTTATAAAATGTATTTAGATTCCTTCAATATGCATTATCTTCACCTAGTGAAACTAAAATAGGTGTGAAAATAGCGAAAACTGTAAAGTAAAACACAAAAATGATAGAAAATTTTTTTAAAGTTTTGATTTTAAATTTCAACTTTTTTAATACTTTTTTTTCATGTTTTTTACATGACATTTTTCGATATTATCATCTTTGTTTCAGTTTCACAAGGTAAATGTATTACATATTGAAAGGGTCAAAATTTTTTTTTCTTAAATCTTGTTCCTTATTCATTTTTGAGTCAAATAGTGAAAAAAATGAAAATGGCTTTACAAATTTGTATACAAATATACAGCGGCATGTCTTTTTGGACCCAGAGTGTATATTTATCTGTCTGTTGGACTGGCTAACCTAATAAATATTTTGTTTATCGTTAGAGTTTCATAAACAAAATGAATAAAGATGTATACCTGGTCTACCTAGTTAGTTTTGCTATTTATATTTATGTTATATTGATATTCTAATTTTTAGTGACTTGACATTTATATATACTTCTATAATATGATGACTGTAAAAAACCAGATTGTCCGTGCATATAATCATCTTTTATTAATTATTACATTTGACACTATTGAAATAATTTCACTATTTTATTGGGACATAGACATATGGATACGAACCTGTGCAAACTAAATTTGTATATAAAAAGAACTGATAAATAGATTTGTAAAAATGATAAAAGGATTTGTGGAATGTTTTCTTTAGTCGTTCATGTAATAAATAAACAAAATATACATAAATTAAATGAATGAAAGAATATAGGAATAACATTAATTGAATCTATACACGGGCGGCGATCCTGGGGGGTTCTGGGGTCCGGACCCCTTCACTTTTTTCAATAAAAACATTTCAAACTCGTATTTTGATGTGACATAATCGTCAAACATGGCATAAAGCAGAATTTTTACATAGTAATACATTGTGAGTATGTGTAGTTATAGTTATAGCTGTCTAAAACAAAACTTTTCATTGCTAACCTTTATATATGTTTTTTTATGGTCTGTATTGTTCCCAGCCGGACAGACGCAGGCCATGTTACAAGGTTTCTGGGAGCGAGGGTTCTTATGCGCCAGAGGCGCCACTCCACACGTACACATCTTTCAATGAAAACGTCGCAAACATAGATTCATATACACTAGGTATTTGATAGTTAGCAGTGTTATTTTCGTAACGAAAACGAAAACGAAAATTCTGAATAATCGTTCCACGAAAACGAAAATAAAAACTAAATTTCTTTTCAAAACGAAAACGAAAATGAAAACTATAATTATTTTCAAAACGAAACTGAAATAAAAACTATAATTATTTTCAAAACGAAAAGTAAATAAATTTCAAAATATGCCATAAAATGCAAATGAATAATATATAAAAAAAATGTCTATGTTATAAACATTATCTTGGGGCTTTATGAAAGTAGCGCCATTTATAAAACATTATTTTATTACCGCTTCGCTTTGTCAATTAAATTATCACTATTTTAATCGTAAATTTGTTATTATATTTCAAAATTGTTATTACTCAATAATTTACGTACTCTATTCTTATAATATTTCAATTGACTCAATTTATAAAACTCATTTTTTGTTAATATACAATTCTATTTTACTGTTCTCATTTTATGATCAATTAATTTTTTTAGATATAAAAAATAGTGTTTAGAGTTGTAAATTAATATATTTTCAAAACTAAAATAAAAATAAAAACTTTATTATTTTCAAAACTGAAACGGAAATAAAAACTCTAATTATTTTCAATACAAAAACGAAAATGAAAACTCTAATTATTTTCAAAACGAAAACGAAAATAAAAACTATAATTAATTCCAAAAGGAAACTGAAATAAAAACTATAATTATTTTATGAAACGAAAATAACACTGATAGTTAGTGTATATGATGCGGTGTTTGCGATAGTTCACGGTTGCTCGTCAGGGATTCAAACTGGCAACTTTGAGTCACAAGTCTGACATCTACCATCTAAGCCATCCCCGCTCCCGCTGCAACATGAATTGTTAAATTATTTCTAGAAACCCCTTGGCTTTATTTATTTATTTTAAGCGTTAAGATCTAATTTATTCCAAGCTCTGAAACCGCACGTTTTTAACGCATGCGATAGAAATATTTCTCAATTTGGTATGCTTAAAAATAAAATGTTTTTAGCTTGATTTTATAGAAAGAAATTATATTTTAAACATGCGGTTATTTCTTTTACAAGTTCGTACTTTAGCATGAAAAAAGGGTTTCAAGGTTGCATTAGGGTATAAAGGCTCGAAGTCTTAGGTGAATGGTCTGAAGCTTTGATGCCCTTGTTTGAGCCGTAGATTCAAACTGACCTGAGAAATGGTCTTTTGTTATTCAAGAATATTCGCAGTTTTTGCGACTTTATTGTTACAAGTGAGTTGGGGTTTGCTAATTAATTGAAAATTAATACATTTTTAGAGAATCGATTTAAATGAAAATAAAAATTAGCTTTTATAGTTTACTCATTTATTTATAGGTTTACTTTGGTGAAGCAGCTTGCAGAATGTCGAATGGAGCGATCAGTGAAAAAGTGAACTCGTTCGGCTTTGATGTCTACAGAAAGTTGTCGCAGACGCCAGGAAATGTCTTTTTTTCGCCCATTAGTATTTCTTTTGCTATGGGCATGACCAGTGTGGGAGCGAAGAGTGTTACTCTGAATGAAATCTTGACAGCCATGAAGACAATCCAGGCCGAAAAGAACGCCATGCATTCGTGGTTCAAAGATTCCAAACAATGTCTCTTCAGCGAGAAAGAAAATATTAATCTGACAATCGCCAACAAACTCTACGGAGATAAAAGCTTTAAGTTTCATGATAGTTTTCTTAGAGACACGTCAGAGTATTATGGTTCTAGAATGGAAGGACTCGATTTCAAGTTAGTAAGAACATCAAATTACTTAAATTATGTTATTTGAATATGATAAGGCTAATGAATCTAACTTTTATAGAAATTATATATTGCAGTTCTCGAGCTTTAAAATATTTTTTTAAGGAGTAAAACAGAAGAGTCAAGGAAGAATATAAACAACTGGGTGGCTAGCACTACTAACGACAAAATCAAGGAATTACTTGCTCCTAATGCCATCGACTCTCTGACGAAGCTTGTGCTGGTGAATGCCATTTACTTCAAAGGGCAATGGGAAAAAACGTTTTCTGTTCATAGAACAAAGGATCAAGAGTTTCATGTTAGTCCACAAGAAAAGATGAAGGTTCCAACTATGTTTGGAGAGCTGTCTGTTAAGACCGGGTACAGCAGGGAGCTGAAGAGTGATGTGCTGGAGCTGCCCTACAAAGGAGATCGTCTCAGCATGCTTGTGATCCTGCCTAGACTGAACGAGACTTCCCTTCAAAACGTTGAAAGGGGCCTCACAGGTTCAGTTCTTTCCTCACTCGCTCTCACACCTGGAAAGATTGAGGTTTATTTGCCGAAATTCAATATGGAACCCTCGTACGATATGAAAGAGAAGATGAGTGATCTTGGAGTGAAGTCACTCTTTGCTGATGATGCTGATTTGTCGGGCATCGATGGCACAAGGACTCTGTCTGTGTCTGTTATGGTGCACAAGGCGTTCATTGATGTGAACGAAGATGGAACAGAGGCAGCTGCTGCAACGGCACTCGTGATGATGACGAAGTCAGCTCAAATACGCCAAGTGCCTCTTCCTGTCTTCAGAGTGGACCACCCCTTCCTCTTTCTCATCCATGACAGGCAAACCAAGGCGGTTCTCTTTTTTGGCAGATGCATCAAGCCATGATTATGATTTAGTGAAAGCCCAGTGAATGAGTGAAATGACTTAAACAACTAAGACACCAATTTTGATTTAAACTTTTGGACAAATTTGAAATATTGATACTTATAAAGCTTGTGAAAATTATATTGTTCGCTTCTTTAATTAAGACAATATTAACTTAATTATGAAAACAATTGCATATTATATTATTAAAAAAACCAAGGTCTTCTTAATGGTTTTGTTTCAAAAGAAAAATTTCTCTTCGAACTGGTGCAAAAATGATTAATCAGAAAATCCAATGGTTAAAAATTTCCACATTATTAGACAATTTAAATATTTAAAATATTGTTAAAAAATAAAAGAGTTGAAAAAACTATTAGAAGATATACCTCTAAAACTTTACCAATCTTTACCAAAAAAGAGACAACGAACATTTGTTACTTCAGATTCTGAAGATAAAGATATCTCAATGCATATGCGTATCCATAAAATAAAAAAATAATTCCTATTTATAATGCGCCAAGGGACGCAACTGAGGCACCACTTACAAGACATAAGTCGTGAAACACCGAATCATATCCACTAGGTATATGATAGCTCACGGTTGGCTGAACATAGATTCGAACTGGCGATCTTTAAGTTGCAGGTCCAATGACTTTACCATCTAAGCCAACCCGTTCGCCAGGGGAGAAACACATCTTACTGCTGGTTGCAGGTCGCTGCTGTTTTTGTTCAGCGAGAGCGCTTGTCACTGGCAAGCCGATGAATCCCTGCTCCCCCCGCTTCTAGTCCCATGTGCACAGCTTGTCTCCAGCTGCTTTTATCTTCAGCGAACGATTCCCAGGTGCTTACGTTGGCCTCTGTAGACTTGAGATCGCGCTTATAGACGTCCTTGTAGCAAAGGTATGGCCTGCCAGTTGCTCTCCAACCTGAGGCAAGCTCGCCGAATAGCACGTCTTTGGGAAGTCGGCCATCATCCATCCGACGTACATGTCCCAGCCATCGGAGACTTCATTGACGGAGAAGAGTAGTCATGCTAGAGATGGCTGCCCTTGCCAGCACCTCGTTGTTTGTGAAGCGGTTTTTCCATAAGATTCCGAGCACACTTCTAAGACAGTGAATGTGAAAAGCGCTCAACGTTCATTCCTTGGATGCGTAGAGTGTCCAGGATTCACTGGCGTAAAGGAGAGTGTTCAGAACACAAGCCTTATACACAGCTGCCTTTGTCTTTATTGACATCATCTTGTTGTTCCAAACTTTTGGTGACAGCCTGGCAAAAATGTTCAAAGCCTTGCTGATTCCCTGGTTTAGTTCAGCAACTAGTGAGAGGTCATCAGTGATTGTCGAAACAAGGTAAGTAAACTAGCTGACGACCTTCAGAACATAGTTGTTAACAGGGATGTGAGGTCGTTCGGCGTGCTGTGCCATCACCTGTGTTTTCTTGAGGCTGATTGTTAGACTAAACTCATCGCATGCTTCCGAAAACCTGTCAAGCAGTCTTTACAGTTCTGCTTCAGAGTGGGTGACCAGTGCTGCATCATCCGCAAACAGCATGTCTCTTATCGTCACTTTTCGTATTTTGCTTTTTGCCTTCAGACGAGCCAGTTTGAAAAGACTGCTGTCTGATCGGGAATGAAGATATACGCCTTCTGTTGATGCTCTAAAGGCACGTTTCAGCATAACAGCGAAGAAGATGCCGAAGAGAGTGGGAGCGAGAACACAGCCTTGTTTGACGCCACTGCGGATTTAAAAGCACTTGATGTCGACCCATCTTACTGCACAGTGCTTCTCATTGTCATGGAACGACTTTATTACGCTCAAGAAAAAATCTTTGCCAGAATGTTGAAGAGTCCATCCCTACTGACAAGATCAAATGCTTTGGTCAGGTCTATGAAAGCCTAGAAAATGTTTTTGAGTTGTTTTCTGCTTTTTATCTTGCAGTTGCCTGAGTGGTAAGTAGAGGTCGGACATGGACGATTTTTAATTCTCGGTCTCGTTCCCGAATTTTATTTCCCGTCCCGTTCCATTCTCGATTGGCCATTAGAATTTTGATTCCCATCCCGTCCCGTTCCCAAATTGTTTTTTCCCGTTTCGTTCCGTTCCTGATGGGCCATCAGAATTTTTATTCCCGTCTCGTCTCGTTCCCGCAACTCGATTACTGGTCCCGACCCGTTCACGAAACTTTTTGACCCAATCCCGACCCATTCCTCTAAAAAATTTATTTATTTATTTTTGCTGCCGTTTTCACCAGTCCCAAACTTGTTAGTCCTAAAATTTTTGAAAAATATATTGTTTAAAAGTCAGAAAATATTTCTTTAAAAAAAATAAAAAAACACGATTTGAATTTAAAATATTTATTGAAATGAACGTACTGAAGTAAGTCATTGTTTTTTAGTAATTCAATCAAGTTTTTATTGCTTCTCACATGGATTAAACCGTCAAGAGTTTCAGCTTTCAAATTAGATAATCTTGGGTCGGAAGTTAAACGACTACATGTTGAAAAATTCAGTTCACAGGGAAAAGAACTTGCAGGTATACCAAACAAAATTGTAGCTACTTTTTTTAGTATTTGAAAATTGTTCATTTCATTCCAATAAAATAAACAATCTTTATAATCTTCAATTTTGGTCGGGCGTAATTGTGAATATTTGTACAATTCATCCTCTTCTGAATTTTTTGCATCGTTCATAATTAATTTCTCAATAATGTTAGAAATATGTATTTTGACAACATTCTTATTCTCTAAAACTGCACAAATAAAATCATTCTCATAATTTGATAGTATAAAAATTGTATTATAATTTTTACGTTATAAAAACTAACATAGTTGGTCTAAATAACCACCATTTGTTTTTTTTCTCAACGGCACTGCCGCTTGGTCTGGTTGTATAAAATGGAAATAAATTTTCTCTGATGAAAGTCTTTGTATTATTTTTTTTCTATCCCAACCTCTTTCAATATTATTTTTTTATACTTGGGGATGCAACAGACATGCTCCCATATGCTTGGTGTTATCCTGCGTCCAGATTTTAGCGAGATACTTTTAACAATCTTTTTTTCTTATTTATTAATATTTAGTGAATTTTCGTAAAATAAAAAGAATAAATTTAGTATTTGTTAAATATTTTTTTATGAATCTTAATAATCATTGAATTTTCGTAAACTAAACTTAACCTTAACCTAACACTAAATAAATAAAATATTTATAATAATTAAATTATCAAAAATTACTCTAATAATTGAATTTATCTTTTATTTATATTTTAATCATCTAATTTTTTGTTATTTTACTCATTATAAATATAATTAATAAATAAATATTTTAAAAAAACGAGTTACACTTTTTTTAAAACATGAATTAAATCCTTTAAAACATGAATTAAATCCTTTTAAACATGAATTAAATCCTTTAAAACATGAATTAAATCCTTTAAAACATTAATTAAATACTTTAAAACATGAATTAAATCCTTTAAAAAATATTTGTTTGACAAAATATTTATACCGGGAATTGAAACCAGAGCGTAGCGATCCGTAGTCTAAGGTGCAAGCGCTAAGCCACAGAAGCTGTTGCAGATTTGCTCTTATAAAGAATGATAACCCTTAAATTCACTGTACCTAATGAAAATCACGTAGAATTTAACTGTGAATCTATTTAAGTTTTGAAAGAAATACATAAAAATATAATTATGAATTTATTCCCAATTAATTCATAACTTTAAATTACAAATTCACTATATTACTAGATTATAAAATCTGGACGCAGGATAACACCAACCGCGCGGTTACGCTATCCTGCGACAATATTGTCGCAGGATATAATCTTCGCTCCCATATAAATAAGATCAATGGGAATCTTTACTTTTGTCGAAATGATCACCTGAGCAATCAACTGGAAATTAATAATTCAAATTCAAAGTATTAATTTATACAACTAAAATAATATAACTGATCATTTTGATTTCATCTGACAAGTTTTCATCATCAACCATTTGTTCTAATCTCCCTAATATTTGGACTCGCTATAACAACTTCAATTGAAATGTTTGAGATTTTGACATTGACAATACAATTGTGGCTTCGTTATTCATTTTCATTGCATTCAATACTTATTTTAAGTACGGAGTATCGATGAAATAGAGATTTCCATACTTAGGAGTTTGCTGAAGTATAATTGTTAAAGAATCCAATCCCAATATCTTCTATTCCTGTTTTTCCCGTTCTCGATTTAAAAGTTGATTCCCGTTACCGTTTTTTCTGTTCCCAATAAATATTCTATCAATCATATCTATAGTTGACCTTTCTGTGCGAAACCTAGCTAGTGATTCTAGATACACCCTATCAGCAAGCTTCTCTAGTCTTTTTAGGACAAAACACGTGCAAACACTTTGCCCACGATACTGAAAAGAGATATTCCTCTGTAGTTGTTGCAATCACTTCTCTCGCCATTGTTCTTGTATATTCTTTGCTTAATTAAATACTCCTTCACCTACTTTTTTTATCACTATGACGTAGGCGGAAATCCTGAAGGGGTCCTTGGGTCCATATTTATAAGGACCCTCTCACTCTTTTAAAAATACACATTTCTCAACTCATTTTGATACGAGCCTAATCGTCAACCATGGAATAAAAAATGCTAATACAGTAATACATTGTGAGTATGTATGGGCAGCAATGCTATGGGGGTCCTGGGATCCATCTTAACTTGGACACCCCTCAGTTTTTCAAATACAATAATTTTTCATCTCCTATCTTAATACAAGCATAATAGTCAACCATAGCATGAAACAGATTTTTATTTTGGGTAGGCGTAGTTATAGTGATAGCTGCTTGAAGCAAAATTATTCTTTGCTTACTCAAATACTTATCCACCTACTCTTCTTTTTATATTTATAAATTTAAATTAATAAATTATATTTATAAAAATTAAATTTATGATTTTTCAATTTTTGCGAGCAGACATTCAGAATGATTTTCAGAAATAACGGTTCACTTTTTGCAAGCATACAGATTTACATTTTTATAAAAAAATCATTCATATTTTGCTACTTATTTTGCATGGGCGATATTCATCGGGGGATTCTAGGTCCACTTCAATATCGACCTTTTCAATTTTTTAGATTAATCAAAGTTACTGAATTTCAAAAGGCTTCGAACATTAATTAAAGTTTTAGTTAAATCAAACTACAAGTTTCATATCGCATAAATGCCAAAAAGAAATGCTGATGCTTTTAGCTTATTCTATCGTTAGAAACACAATAGGGCACTTTTAATGCCGAATCAAGCCAGTTTGGTGTTGTGGTTGACGGCACAAAAGACTGCAATGGGTATGCAATGGATATGCATTCGTTTTTTGAAGAAGCTCTGAATGTTAATGAACAGTTAATTGGTTTATTTAGCCCACTAGACATGACCAGACAAACATTATCTGCTGTATTAAAAGATGTTCTGATCAGAATTTGGCTACCCATAGAAAAACTAAGAGCTCAGACTTATGACGGCGCTGTTAACATGAACGACCGATATAATGGTTGTCAAGCTATTACCAGCAGTGAGCATCCGTTAGCATTGTTTTTCCACTGTTCTGCACACTGAGTACATCTTGTTGCCCAGCACACAGCTGCCGCAAATCCCTTTGTGAGCAATTCACTTCAGTTTGTCCAAGAGTTAGGGGCTTTTTACAATCGTTCAAAGAAGGTCAAGAAGCAGTTTAGTGATGCTTTAGTGTCTCTTATAATTGACTTTCCTGATGAACCACTGAATAAAAAGTAATGTATAAAACTTCTTTGTCCTACAAGATGGCTAACCAGAGTATCTACAGTGTCTTCTGTGCTTTAACACAATGAAATGGTACTTGTTAGCTTGGAATCATTTGCTTCCATTGGTACTGCTGATGAAACAGCTGTATACGCTTGAGGTCTTTTTTCAACAAGGCACTACTGCACTGGCCCTCGAGGTAGTTTTTTTAGTGTTTTCACTTCTGGAACAGTTAAACAAGTCGTTGCAATTAGCAAGTGCCAAAGTCAGTGGAATGGTTGCAGTGACTAATTCAGTTGTGCAAGGACTGCGTCGCATACGATCAGATGAACAGTTTAACGCCATTTTCAGAGATGTCAACAGTATAGTTTTGACATATAATCTCGAGCCGATTGCTGTACCTCGGGTGCAAAATCCGCCACAAAAGTATTGTGGGCTGGGCCCAGCTTATGTAACAACAACACCAGAGGAACATTATCGAGCAGCATATTACGCTGTCATAGACATTGCAATCATGCAACTCACAGAAAGGTTCAATCGAGATTCTCCTGGTTTGCGTTGATACTTGCAGCTGGAGACAATGTTGCTAACTTGTGAAGTGGACCATGATATTTGCAAGCAGTATCGTGTGTTACATAAAACTGGTCTTTGTTCACAGTTAACTATCAATCAATCAATCAATCAAATAGATTTCTATAGCGCTCTTTCTTCAAATTCAAGATGTTTAAAGACCTGAATGAACTTTAGCACAAACGCAAAAAGTAATGCAAGCTATGATCACGGAAGTCAGACATATGTTTCCTTAGGTTGAAAGATTGATCAGGTTGGTGCTTGTGTGTCCAACAACGTCATGTACTGCAGAAAGATCTTTTAGTGCTTTGCCGTGTCTTAAGACTTGCTTGCGTGCAACCATGACACAGCCTCGCTTGAATTCACTGGCTGTTTGTCATGCACATCAGGATATACCTGACAGTCTGAATTTAAAAAGGCTAGCCCAAGAATTTGTCAGATGGTCAGACATTTGAAGGGGTCTTTTTGGAAATTGGAGTAAACGAGCTGTGGGGAGAGGGCAGGAGGACGGCAGAGAGGGTATTTTGTGTTATCTAAATAAACACTGGGAGTAAAAAAAATTTTCCAATGTATATTTGTTTATAACTTTGGCAAATTTAAATCTATTTGTAATTTTTTAACTATTTGACTCAGATATGAATGGAAAACAAAATGTTATACAATTTATTTTATGGGCTGATGGCTAGTTGTAATTGAATTTATATAGATAACAAATAATAAAAGGTACTAAAATCGCTATTGTTTTTCTTCAAATCGCTCATAGTGGCAATAGAAAAGTATTTTTATTGAGTAACACATTTTTTTATTAATTTTTAGTGATAAAAATATTAGTAGTTTATACAAAAATAATTTGCACTACAGCAAACAATACTAAATAGTATCGCTTGTACTGTATTGGTCGATACCGGTTCTTTGATTTCAACCCTGAAGAGGACCCCCCCAAGATTTTCTGCAGAACGCCACCCCTGGTAGCTTGTACTCCAGATGAGTCCTGTGGCGTTTTTCTATAGCTGGAGTGAGTGTGAAGGAGTGGGCTTCAAACCAATCGCTGTTTTCGGTCTGGTTTTTTCCAAAGATTTTGAATGCAGCCTTGTAAACCGTTTCTCTGATATGATCCTAACGTTCTTTGGCTGTTCCATCAGAATGTTGTAGGTGGAACAACTCCAAGAGATCTTAGTTAAACTGTGCCACTTTTTCTGAGTGGTTTGTTTTTCTCCCATCGATTTGGGGTTTTTTCAGGCCTGAACCGGCGATCTTTCTTAGGCCGAAGTCTCAGTTTGCAACAGATCAGAGAATGATCGGTATCACATTCAACACTGTGATAGGTGCGAGCATGCAGTACACTTTTCAAAGAAGATTGCCGGATGATGATCAGGTTGAGCTGGTGCTAGTGTGTGTCTGCACGAAACTTTATGCTGTGGTTTCGTCTGAAAAAAAAGTGTTGGTGATGCTAAGATTATGATATCAACACATCTCCAAGAGTCGCTGCCCATTTTCTTTAACCTTTCGGACGCAAAATTACCAAGAGTTAGGGACCGAGAGTAATGATCATCACCCACTCTTGCATTATAGTCACACAGCAGTATCAGCTCTTTTTTAGGGAGTTTGTTGAGAAGCAAATCTAGCTGGTTATTGAAATCGTCTTTGGAATCACTCGTTGCGTTGAGGGTTGGTGCATAGGCCCTGAGGTTGGCTGGCCCATAAGTGCTGTGGAGACGGAGGGAAATAAGTCTTTCAGTTCCTTTTTGGCAAAGTTCTATCATTCCAAACAGATGGTTCCAGACTGCAAAACCAACGCCGTATTCTCTGTTGTGTTATGTACTTTTCCCTTGCCAAAAGAATGTGAAGTCTTTTTCTCTAAGACTCCCAAAATCAGCTAGCCGAGTCTCTTGCAGTGTGGCAATGTCGATCTGGAGTCTCACGAGCTCGTCGTTGATAACGGCAGTCTTTCGAGCATCACTGATCATTTGGAAGTCTTGAGATAGCTCTGGTGTGAGTGTTCTCACATTCCAGGTGCCCGGTTTCAGGGCAGGTGTTTTTTTTTTCACAGGTAAATATTTAGTATGCCTGTCGAGTGTTGCAGCACTCTGAGCTCATACGCACCCAGTAGGGCAAGCAAACTGTGATGGAACAACACCTATTTGACAAGGGGCTGCCCACTTGAAATGAGGGTTGACTCCCTCAGCCTTTGTTCAGCCAAAAGCTAACCTACAAGGCAGCAGGGCCGTAATCTTGGCTGGGAGACTATAGAGGTAATAGCACTTGTCTAAGGTGTTTCTCTGGACTAGTGGTAGATTAGGGATGTTTTACTTTCAGGTATAGGTGAGGCACCTGCCCACTGCTCTTGGGTTGGTCCTTGACACTAAAATGTGTTCATCCGCCCTTTATCAGTTTTTGATCTTCGTGCTGTTAGTAACCCAGATACCCTCTACACCAAAAAGTCCGATCGTGACAAGATGGGGGGGGGGTGGGGTAAGTTTAGTCGCCGACCACCTGACCACGACACAGGTTGTATTAGCTTACGTGGTACTAGTAGCAGGTGTAAAACAGAACTTGACCTGACACTGACTTATGCAATACATACATTATTATGCAATAAAATAACACTTCATAAAATCAGAGCCAAGTTTCCCACATCACTCCAAGATCATGATGATTTTTTAATGTGTACGGAATAGAGGTCGGACATGGACGATTTTTCATTCTCGGTCCCGTCTCGTTCCCGAAATTTGTTTTTCCGTCCCGTCCCGTTCCCGATGGGACATCATAATTTTGATTCCCATCCCGTCCCGTTCCCGCAACTCGATTACCGATCCCGACCCGTTCCCGAAACTTTTTTGTTTTTTATTCATTTTCGTTGCCGTTTTCACTGGTCCCAAACTTGCTAGTTCTAGCATTTCTTAAAATGTATTATTTGAAGGTCAGAGAATATTTCTTTTAATAAAATTAAAAAAACACAATTTAAATTTCAAATATTTATTGAAATGAAAGTATTGAAGTCAGTCATTGTTTTTGAGTAATTCAATCAAGTCTTTCTTGCTTTTCACACGGGTTAAACCATTAGAAGTTTCAGCTTTCAAATGAGATGATTTTGGGTCTAAAGTTAAACGACCACATATTGAAAAATTCCGTTTACATGAAATATCTTTTGCAGATATACTAAACAAAATTTTGCCTACTTCTTGTAGTATTTTAAAATTGCTCTTTTTATTCCAATAAAATAAAACATCTTTATAATCCTCAATTTATTTCTTCGTTAATTATTATTAATTCTTCAATAATGTTATAAATATGTTTTTTGACAACATTCTCCACAACTGCAAATATAAAATCATTCGTATAATTTGATAGTATAATAATTTTATTCTAATTTTTACGTTATAAAAACAAACATAATAGGTCTTAATAACCATCATTTGTTTTTTTTCTCAACGGCACTACAGCTTGGTCTGGCTGTACAAAATAGAATTAAATTTTCTCTAATAAAAGTCTTGGTATTTATTTCTTTTATATTCCAAACTTTTCCCCTATTATTCTTTCATACTGAGGATGCAACAGACATGCTGTCATATGAATAAGATCATGGGCATCTTTTCTTTTGTCAAAATGATCAACTGAGCAATCATTTGAAAATTAATCATTCAAATTCGAAGTATTAATTTATAAAATCAAAATAATATAACTTACCATTCTGATTTCATCTGAAAAGTTTTCATCATCACCCATTTGTTCTAATCTCCCTAATCTTTGGACTCACCATAACAACTTCAAATGTAGTGTTGGAGAATTCAACATTGGCAATGGTGGCTTTTTTATACATTTCTATTGCATTTAATACTTATTTTAGGTACGGAGTATCGATGGAATAAAGATTTCCATACTTAGAAGTTTGCTGAAAAATCATTGTTAAAGAATCCAATCCCAATAACTGTTATTCCCGTTTTACCCGTTCCCGATCTAAAAGTTGATTCCCCTTTCCCGTCTTTTCCCGTTACCGTTTTGAATGTTGATTCCCGTTCCCGTCCCGAAAACCTATTCCCGGTTTTCGACTTTTCCCGTCTCGATGTTAATTTTTATTCCCGTTCCCGCGGGTACCCGGTCAGATCGGGTACCCGGTCAGATCGGGTACCCGGTCCGACCTATAGTACGGAAAAACATTTAACGAAATGAATCAGAAAAAGAATGTTAAGTTATTTAGAGAGCTCGTCAACAGTTTGCTAATATCTGTTTTTCATTATAATTTATGAGTTTTTATATTTTGGACAAACCTGATTACTTTTTCGTTTTTTTATTCTTGTTAATCACGCTAAAGTTGAAATTATATTAGTTATTTTATAATACTTTTATTATTATTGTTTTCTCTTCAATATAATTTATTATTATATCATTTTATTTATATTTTTGTTGTTGCCAAGATTGATCGTTGTGCTATTGCTTGCGACAAGGTGCTCTCATTGTTTGAGCGTGCTGCAGTAAATAGAGACAGAGGTGCTGCAATATGTTGAAGAGAATGCGTGCAT
>OX030960.1:1936901-2021901 GCA_943735955.1 Piscicola geometra | reverse complement strand
TAGACTGAAAAGAAACTATAAGGATAAGAGTTGAGAACTTCAAAGTTTCTTGTTGCTAGATGGCACTACATACAATTGTAAAGCAAAATTGTTGAAATAAAACGTTTTTGAACTAATGATATGTGATGACAAAAATGACGAAAGCGGAAATAACACATAGACTGATTAAAGCAATTCATCTAATGAATAAATAAAGCATGAAATCGTTTTATATTCGTTTGCTATCTGTGACTGGCTAGAATGTATATCGGATGCCAATAGGGATCTTTGGGCATTTATGGATTAATGAAAATTCCATTATAAACATTGAATATTTAAATCATCTTTATGTATTTTATATTCTGTAATTGTTTTCCTATTTTTTCGTTTTTTTCGTATTTAAATGGGCAAAGACTAAATTTTATAGTTGTATATGGGATGAGATTTTCCCTGTTTTGAGTGAAAACGTTGATTGAAGCACTGAAAACCCATAATTCTTGCATTTTGCTACTACATTCCCGTAACCTGTAATTTCTTCATTTTAAAAAATAATCCCACAATGATTTTGACAACATTTTAGAAAAAAATACTCTTTTATTTCATGCAATTAAATCCTACAATAAATTATAAAACAACCTACGCGAATTTTACTTTACATTTCTATAAAAAGAGATTCAAAGAAACAAAAATTTGTCTATTGTTTAAAAAATTAAACAGAAAATGCGTTAATTTTTGTCTGTTTATATTTTTTACGGAAAAGAACGTTGACCTTAACGGATGGTAACGGACAGAAATTCACGGTGGGAAAGTGTAAAGGCTTATCAAGACTCTTATTGGGGCAATAAATGTTGATCCATAAGATTCGTTCAAGTATTTCGTTTAAGAGCTTTTCTTATATATAAATATACATAAGTTATTTGAATTAATCATTTTGAAGTATTTGTTTAAATAAACCTTAAATTATGATCAAACCGCCCTCAATAAACTAGTTATAGTTATAGTTATATTTATTTGAAGGTTCCCTTTATAACTTCATAGAAACAAAATCTTGAAATGTAAGTTCAAAATAAGACAATAACAACTTCAAAGTAAAGTGTGGGAAAAATAGTTTTCAACAAGTTAAAATCATTACCACCACCAATTTCACTAAAAACACTTCAAAATAATGATTCATGCATTTTTATAATGTTTTCATATTGCATAATAATTTATGCCATAATTACACAGTCTTACAATTATTTGATATTATTTGAATACGAAATAAAGCTTTGGAATGACGTAGATTTAAGAAAAAGTGAAAATGAACTAGTTTCGTTTTTTAAAAAATACTTTAACTTTTTTTTTCACTAATTTTTTATTTATTTTAGCATTAAAATGCGAGGTAAGCCTTATAAATTTGGTGCGTTTTACGGTAATTTAATTTGATCAATATTTATCATGTTTTACATTTTTGAAATTAGTGGAAAAATATCTCAAATCTCATTTATTTGAAAAATCAACTATTTTAAAGTGTGTGAATATTTGGTAACTTTCGCTTGTGTATCATAGGTTTTTTTTATATCTTTCTAAAGCTATTAAATTTTATTTTATTCAAAACAAAAACAAGTGAATGAAAAAATTATTGCACAATTTTATTGCTATGAATAATATAACTATAAAAAAAACCTAGAAAATTGAAAATTCGTATCATGTTTATTTACATTAATATTATGAAAATTCTGAATAATAAATTACATGGAATTATGGTTATTATTTTATTCAATAAATATTGAGTAAACTTATTTGAAGTTAGTGAGTATTCTTATAATTTACATCAAATTAATGAATAAATTGAAAGTATCAAAGTTTTAGGATTTTTGTCTTTAACCCATTAACGCATGACTCAAAGGAATTAATTAATTTTTTCACATTTTATTGAAAAACTGATTCTAAAAAATAAAATCAAAAAATTAGTCTGAAATATTTTATACAAAAAAAGTTATAATGAAAATAAAAAATGTCCTTAAAAAAAGACGCTATGCATTGCTACAGACGGTAAACACGATTCGTGGTAGATACTGAAGCACTCCAAATGTAAAGCTACATTACATTTAAAGCATTTTTTTTCCACTTTCTTTCCACATTGCTTGCATCTTTTTTGGCCATCTTCAATTTTACCAATAAAATGATCTTTTCCATCGTATCGGACATCTGCAACACGCTTTTAGCTAAATTCATGGATTCTTTTTTTTCTTTTTTGATCTGTTTGAAACCATATGAAAAAATTATAAATATTTCATTTTAACATGGAGTGTCTTTTGGTAAGCATTTTATTAGTTTAGATACTACCGATCCACCAAATCCTAATTCTCTATTGAACTCTTCCGAGGCTCCTTGATAACAGTTTACCAAATACCCAAGCCTATTATTTAGGCACCAAACTTTATATCCAAACCTTATGGGTTCTCTTCTGATAAACTGTTTTGATGAATGCCTTCCATAATATGGCACCATTGATTCATCAATCGCCAAATGACATTCTTTGGGCCAAAATTTGAGAAATCTTTCATTTATAGCATCAAATAATGGACGCACTTTGGCCATTTTGTCTAATTTATTAATTTTCCCGTTTTCATTGCAATGCAAATATCTTAATAACTTTTCAAACCTGTTGACAGTCATAGCATTGCTTACAGTTAGATTGTGTACATCGTCGCTCTGTTCCCAGTACATCCTGCAATTTGCCAAAGGAACATAACATGAAAGCATGAGTAAAGCCAGCACCACTCTATATTCATTTTCAGTAGCATTCAGCTGTCTTAGTTTTTGGCTGGCATATAAATTTGACATGTCTGTTATTAGCTTGATGACTGGCACATCCAAAAATAAATTAAACAACGTGAGAGGAGACATGTTTTCTAAATTTGGTTTGTCCTCTGAACTATTATCTGCCAATAATCCAGTAGTAATGTCTTTTTTGGTCCATCTCCGATCAATTTTAATTTTTTAGCTGGCCTTTTTACAGCAGTTTCTTCTCTACTTATAGTGGTTTTCTCTTCCCCAATTTTGGAAATTGGTATTTCTGCTTCTGCATTTAGCTGGTTTCTTGATAAATTATCTAGGATACCTTCACCATCCTCGGGTCCACTATCTTCATCAGAGCAGTTTGGGTCAGTAGGAGGAATCATGACTATATCTACTGAAGAGAAATCATTGTCATCTTCCAAAATACTAATGAATTCATGAAGAGCGAATCTGAAAACAATTGTTTGTACCATCAGTATTACTGCATAGTGTCCTTAAAAAAAGACACTCAATAAAACACAGTTTTTGGAAATAATATTACATGTAAAATGAAATTTATTTTAAAAGAAGAAATAAGAATGAATAACAATAAAATAATATTATACATTATGAATGGTAGACATTAAATGAAATTATAACTAATTTTTTTTCATGAGCCATGACAAAAACACAAATAATTTAGTTATCGCCTTGAAAATCAGAATATCGAAACAATCTATCAATTTCAAATTACAAAAATTTTTTAAACAAAGGCTTCAGTTTATATAAGACAGGATTAGTTGCAAAGATAATAAATATTATCAAGATAACTATTATAAAAAAAACTTTTTATTGCTGTCCTTAAAAAAGGACAGTGTGCGTTAATGGGCTAACATTTTTTAACCTTATGTGTAGAAGAGTCATTCTAAACACAGTCTGTCCTTTATTTTGCAAAGCTCATCTGCCGGGTAAAGTACGTAGCCAGTGGGAGCTTGCAAGCTTTACACTGGTGCTAAATCTGAGGCCCTAGCACTTCTTCCTCTAGATTATTCATGTCTTCTATATGATTTTTCATACATTGGCAACAAAATATTTAAAATAATTAATTAGTCTCAAATAAAAAGCACTTCTTCCTTCATTGGGAGCGTGCAAGCTTTGCACTGGTGCTCAATCTGAAGCCCTAACACTTCTTTCTCTAGATTATTCCTGTTTTCTATTTGATATTTCCTACATTTGCTACAAAATATTTAAAATAATTAATTAGTATCTTCTCATTATTTGTTCATTATAATTTTTTCTAACAATTATCTTACATTCGTTTAAATTAATTAAATTAGAGAAAAAGCACTTCTTCCTCCAGTGGGTGCTTGCAAGCTTTGCACTAGTGCTCAATCTGAGGTCCTAGCACTTCTTCTTCTAGATTATCCATGTTTTCTATTTCATATTTCCTACATTTGCGGAAAAATAATTAAAATAATTAATTAGTCTTAAATAATTAGCACTTTTTCTTCCATTGGGAGCTTGCAAGCTTTGCACTGGTGCTCAACCTGAGGCCTTAGCACTTCTTCTTATTTGATATTTTCTACATTGACTACAAAATAATAAAAATAATTAATTAGTCATATTAAAAAACCCTTCTTTCAGTGGGAGCTTGCAAGCTTTGCACTAGTGCTCGATCTGATGCCCTTTTTCCTCCAGATTATTCATGTCTTCTATTTGATATTTCTTAATTAATTAGTCTCTTTTTAGTATTTGTTAATTTTAAAAAATTCTAAAAATTATTTCCCATTCATTTAAATTAATAAAATTATAGAAAAAGGTTAACGGGTAGCTGAGTCGGCACCGACTCTCGGCTTGACCAATATTGATAGGTCCTAGGTTCAAGTGCAACCAATGCCCTAGTAACCCGTAAATGAAAATATGCAGCCTAAGTGGCCTAGAAGCACGTTCGGGTTATACGCCACTATAATAATGCTCGTCATTATTATTATTATATAAAAAGCACTTCTTCCCCCTTATTCATTTCTGCCTGGGAGCTCTAGCCACATTTCTCATAAAACTCCTAAAGTTTCATGTCTTCTATTTGATATTTCCTACATAAGCCAAAAGTATTTTTAATAACTAGCTAGTCTCTTTTTATTATTTATTAATACAATTTGTTTCTGAAAATTATTTTACATTAAATTAAAAATAAATAAAAAAATATTTTTCCATGAAAATCTCTTCTTGAAGACTTTTTATCCGAAGACTTTTTATCCGTAGACTTTTTATCCGAAGACTTTTTATCCGAAGACTTTTTATCCAAAGACTTTTATCCGAAGACTTTTTATCGGTAAGTCTCCATCCGTTTACCTAAGAATTCTATTAGTCACAAGTAAAAACAAAAATAACTGATTTTTTATTTAAATTGATTTTAAAAAAATAAAATTTCAATTAGGGGCCATTCATAAAAGAGTTCCACACATTTTTTACTTTTTTTACCTCCCCTCCCTTGTTCTCTTTTTTCAACTTTTGACTTAACCCCCTTCCCCCCTAGTTGTGGATGTTCAAAACATATAATTTACCGAACTTAAATCAATGAATATTTTGGGAAAATTTACAACAATATAAAGAGTATGTGTTTACAAATATTTATTTAGAATTTCCAATTATTTTCAGTAAAAAGTCTTAATGAAATGATAACTGTTCAAAATCATTGGAGTAAATCAGTGTAATAAAATGTAATAAACAAATTATTCACCATCGTTCAATCAAAAAAAAGCTGACTTCAGTCATTCAAACATCTTTCGTATAATTGAAACATCTTTTTTGGAATCTTCAATTGCTATTTGAGGGGCAGCCTCTTCTTCTGATTCTTCTGCCATATGTTCACTAGCAGGAATATTGCAGTGGACGACCTCATGTTTTTTCATTGCCGCCTATGATGGAAAATATTTGCCACAGAAACATATTCGCTTTACCAGCCACCGATGGACAATAGAGATGAAAAGGCATGCTACTGTAACTGTGATCGGGCTCCAGACCAATCAGTGCAAGCCTCTGAAACAGTGATCCATAAGTACCACTACTACTACCAATAGCTGCAGCCATAACGCCTGCTTCATGAATAATAAAAGGTTAAGATTGCATTTTTAAATTTAAACACATTTTTTCGGAAAATAATTTTTGTCCTATATCTAATTTAAAAAAAATCAAGTCAGATTCAAATATTTCAGTCATTTTTTTAACCTGAACACAGAATAAAAATCATTAAAGATTTTCTGGAAAACTTTGAGAATTGTTACTTGAGATTTTATTGTATTTGACAAATCAAACTTTAACAACATATTTGAAAAATAATATTCAAGCTTATCGTTTCTAAATATAACCTGTTAGTGAAAGATTGTTTGGGTTTGCATCTCAACTATTTTGTCATTAAACAAGAAGTATTTTGCAGCAAATTTATGAAAAACTACTGCACTCAAAATACACTACAATGTGGATATCCACTTTGTCCTAAACCCCCTTCCCCCCTTGTCCACTTTAGTCCACTTTTTGCTAAACCCTTTTGTGTGGACGTCCTTTATGGATGGCCCCTAGATGCATAAATTTAACAAGCAACAAACAAGATTATTTTTTCCAGTAGTCGGGGTTAAATGTTAAAAGTGTCAAATATGCATTTAAAATAAAATAAACAAAGTAATTTATTTAAATTTGTTGAAGTCCATATCCAACACCAGCTTAACAAAAAAAATATTAACGTTGGCCCGGTTGAAGCTGGTGGCTCGGCTCAGAATTGTATCTTCATGAGTTGGGAATGAGAGAAAACTGTTTCGTGTAAAAATGACTTGATCTGATCTCGTTTTCACTGCATATTGATATTCAATCTTTCTTAATTTTTTGGTTGAAGATCATGGTACAGTATCTGTTTCAACTAAGTATGCTATTTCCCGCTCCTGCTTAGTAGTAAAAGTTTTTCGACTATGTTCATTCTTCAACGGCACAGTTTTTCCGTTTCTGTGACTCTCCGCATAGATTTGATGAAGCATCATGAAGTACAATCCGTTTTAACAAAAATAAACAAACTCTTAAAACAACGATTTACAAGTTTGTAACATTTCCATGACAACTTCACGTACAAAGTTTTTCTGGGCTCTCCATATTTGCTTCTTCTTCCTATTTTTATTTTTTATTCGTAAAATTATTTTTCAGAATTATTTTTAATAGAACTGTAGTTTAGTTTACTTAAAATTTTTGTTTAACGGGTTAACTAATTAAAACAATTAAATATTTTTTTCGCTACAGAATATATTTTTCCAATATTTAATATTTTTAGTTTTGTTCTACTTTTTTATTTTTTATGTTTTTCATTCGTTCTTTGCATTAATTCGGAAGATGATCCAGCATATTTAATTTATTTCTAAAAAAAATAATTTCCATATTAGAACGAAAAGAAGTTTGATCTAAATATTCCATGGTTAAGAACTGCCACCTGATTAGATCCACGATTAACTTAACTATTATAATTATTATAATTTATTTAACCATATCATATTAAAATTTAAAAATATCATCATCCTATTTTTTAAAAAATATTTTTCAAACTGGTTTGAAACTTCAAGTTTGACTATTTTTAGTTCGCACTTTTTTTTGTATAAAAGAAAAACTGCAAACTCATAATATTGATGATAATAATAATCTACTTTGTCGTAAATTCTTTATGAAATACAATTTTTGGTTCTGATTTTTAAAAGTTTCAGAAAAATTTGAAAACGTGAGCTCTTTCTCCAAAATGTTTTTCTGGTTGCGCCACTGCTTATTATTACGATTAAATGATGAAACTTCCTAAATAGGGTTGAAATGGCTTTGATTTAAAATTAACCAGGTTTTCAAATCTTTATTCAAAAAACTTATAACAAATGTTTTTGCAACTTAGTTGAGCTCATTAACAAACTATTTTAAATAATTTGTAAGAGTAGTAGTAGTAGTAGTAGTAGTAGTAGTATTAGTATTAGTAGTAGTAGTAGTAGTAGTAGTAGTAGTAGTAGTAGTAGTAGTAGTAGTAGTAGTAGTAGTAGTAGTAGTAGTAGTAGTAGTAGTAGTAGTAGTAGTAGTAGTAGTAGTAGTAGTAGTAGTAGTAGTAGTAGTAGTAGTAGTAGTAGTAGTAGTAGTAGTAGTAGTTGTAGTAGTTGTATACTTAAAATGATTATCATGTTAGAAATATTGTATGAATTCAAAAGACGTCACAAGCAACCCTGATTTTTTTGTTTTCGACTGAGATGAGGAAATTATCAAAGTTGATGTCTTTTACCTTGGGCAGAGGAACGCCTCCTTCGAGTTTGCTGTTGATGAAGGGTAGTCCAATAAGAATCACTTCATCCAAAACCGTGTTTAGTTCATTATCGTCAAATTCAAAGTCTATACTGTTCTGTACGATGCTTGCGTTCAAATCTAAATCTCTCAGCAATGCTATGACGTTAGGGTATTTTATGTTCACATAGAAACTGGTGGCCACATCAACTGCCAACTTAAGAATCGGTTTTGAAGTCATGAATTCTGCGTACAATGACGCGCCAACAAGTAATTTGTCTTGTGTTAAAGTGACGATTGGAGCTGACTTTGAGTATATGCGCAAAAGCAAACTAAAGTCCGAAAAATATAGGTCCTGAATAAAGTTCTTGAAGAGCTTTAATGGTTTTTAAAAACATTATTATGACTTTTTTCTTTGTGAGTATTTTACCGTTAAGAACAAGAATATAATTTTACTACTAAATGAATTAAATAAATCTGATTTTGCTTACTTCGTGAGTGATATTGAAAGAAAAGTCTAGAAGTCCTCTAGAGTGGATGACTCTGCCTAGGCTATTGAACGTTTCCTCTGAGATCGTGGTACTAAGCATGTTTTTGAAATTGGAGAAACCAAAAGAAGCAGGCTGAAAAAAAAGAATTCTTAAGTTTGTTAAAGCTAATTTAATTTCAATTAACTAATGTTTACCTGGAAGTTTCTTTGTGGATCGTGCAGAAACTGCCCTTTGTGCCCAGTAGTGACGTACTCACTGCTGAAAGAAGGATTTCCAGTGAGGCTGAAGTTCAAGCTCAGGTCGTTGTTTATCTATAAAAAGTTATTTATACAAGCTGTGATAGCCTGAGGAAAGTTGCAAGATAGCATATAAACAAAGGATTTGTAACATCCTACAATCCAACGAATACCTTGGCGATCAGGTTGTTTAGTTCGAGTTTTTTCTGTGTATTTTCATTCACCGCATTGACGAGTTTTTTGCAAATTTCCTTTTCAGCTGTGATTCGGATTTTGCCTTTGAAGAACCTAGGAATGAAAACTAAGTGAACGTCAATGACGATTATGTTTTAGGTAATTGAAGCTTAGAAATTAGAGATTGTGTGAAGCCAACGAGATAATGATGTTTATGATCCAGCCCAGAAGGCCTCCAGTGGTTTCAACTTTGAATTCTCCAATGTTTGCATTGCAGCTGCCTCCAATTAGAACAGATTTTCTATTTTTTCCATTCAATGAAATTGAAAGATCCAAGTTAAAATTGCTGGAAGATGCAAAGATTTGTCCTCTTGTCCACCCGAATATTTTAACTGCCCAACTGCCTTGCATACTCAGTCCTCCTCCTCGTAGCTGAATTGTCAAACCAACGTTCGGATTTAAAATCACGTTCGTAGTTGGTTTATTGAGGAAAGTGATCTGAAAATGGAACAGTTCGTATAAAATGGGATAAATTACTATAATGAAATTGGCGGAAAATACACAAAAGCTTTATATAGGTGTTTAATAACTCACTTTTGTATTTTTAATTTCGTAATGGAAAACATTTTTTCCTTCAAAGTTTGGGAAACTTATGTCATTTTCTTTTGTATAAAATATTCTGATAGCTTTCTCAGCGGCAAAATTGAAAGCTCTCTTCGATATAAATACCTTCACTCCTGGATTCGCTGCATTAGAGATTTGTCAGAATATTTATGTTATGATGAGATACATTAATTTTTTTAATGAATTTACTTTTAAATATCAACCAAAAATGCTTTAAAAAATTGGGCTTTTAACAACCTGTTTCAGCAATGCACAATAGTACGATGGCTAAGAGCATCGCTTGAAACATGTTGCCAAGCTTATTTCTTTCTAGCAAATGAAATAAAAAGTCTCTTTCACCTTTGATAATTCTCTTTTTATATACTATATATTAAATTATTGTTATTATTTTTGTTCTTCTAATTCAATAAGAAGTGCCCTAAATACAACTTATCTCACCTTCATAAGCTCAGGTCAAGAATTAATTTGCTTGTTAATTTTTTAACGTAAGCAGGAGAGTTGTTACTTTATTTTCGTCTCTTACTGCTTTTCTAAGGCAAAAAAATGAATGAAGTTTGAGATTTGTAGGATGCGGCAGTGTATCTTGCTGAGAACGGAGCTTTCCACTAAATCTTGTTAAGCTGCCTTTAAATTCTTTAACTTATAGGTTATTTTCATTTGCACTCACAGCTAGTCTCCGATCAGTCAAGACCAACAATATGTTTTTCTATTAAAGATTACTTTTTTAGTTTTTGTCAAACCAATGATTAACTGAGAGGTAAACATGACTGAATCGAGTATCTTTTGTTTGAACAATTTCATCCTTAACAGACAAAAAGATTTAAAAAAGCTTTTTCCAATGTAAAAATGAGATTATTGAACATAACACTTCAAGTTAAACTACACCATTCGACAATTTGTATATTTTTCGAAATAATCTCAGATATCTCTTGGAAATGTGTTATAATTGTCAACTCACCTGTTAATCTGAATTATTTTATTTTTCAGTTTTCAGTCATTAGTCCAGTTGGTTCTGTTGATTGTCATTCTTTGTGCTTCTAAAAACCGCAAAAACAACATCAAATTAGAGTATCAAAAATAGCAATTATTAATTGAAAATCATAAAAGAAAAGTTATTGTTTTTTTAAGTTTTCAAGCAACGTATAAACATACAAACAAACACACCAAGCACACAAGTTTATACTGAGCAAGTACAAAGATTTGTTGTTAAGTATTGGAAAAATGATTTAAGTCACCTGTTTGAGGAATATTTTGAAGATCCATTGGTCAGACAAGATCTCAAACAAAGACTTATAAAGAAAAACCAAACATCAGTCTTTTGAAATTCTCAAAATTTTCAAATTTTTCGAAAAGCTTTCAGTGCAACTTGGAAGGATTCAACATCAAAAAAGTGCATTCGAAAAGCATTTGGCACACCAGAACTGGAGGCGGATACAAGATTAATATAGAGAGCGTGGGAACATCTAGAAGAAGTCGCTCAGAACCGCTTGCCTAGTGGAAGCTGGTTGATGGCCTATTCCTCAGGCAAGAAAAAATGAAATGATAGATAATACAAAAAAAATTTAACAACGCTTCATTAGACCCCATGCTTTGAAAGAATGTCTTTCGTAATTCCCATAGGAATTTTAGAAAATGGAACAATAGGATGACATTGAACTTTTCTTAAAATAAAGTGTCTTTTTTTATTTTGAAATGTACTTTGACATGTAATCCTTTAGAATGAAATGAAGTTCACTATAGTGACAACGACATCAACACCGGTTACCGTTATCACTATAGCTGTGTCGAATATTCATTTCTTAGTCGAATAGTTGAAAGTATTTGGGTCGTATTCGACCAAGTAGTGGTATCAAATAAAATAAATTAGTGGTGGCGTGAGAATTTTCAAAATATCATAAATTCAGCTTCTTAACTTTAAACTTTTTTCAAAGTTGCATATCAGCCTAAATTAAGTTAATGATGTTTAATCCATATTTGCTCAGTGTTCCATAATTTAAACATCAAAAAATTAACAAAAGATTAAATAACCAGTAGATCTTTAATTTGTAAATTGAAAGTTGTTTTAATTTACTTAACTACAAAGAGTTTTAATAGTTTGTTGAATATCTTAAAATTATATTTTGTTGATACTGTTTCCTATTTAAAGAAGTAAAAAAATAGCTTGAAAATATGTTTAATGAAAAATAATTACTAAAATTTCCAAACTTCCTGTATTATGTTATAATGCCTATTCTCAATAACTTATCCTTCCTTTATTTATATTTTTTTAAAACTCATTTATTTCTAGTCTACTTATTATTAATTTTTAACAAATTTATAATGTTCCATTATTGGAACAGTGAGCATGAAAGGAGGCTGTCAAATTTTACTTCAAGTTGATAAATATTCATTTCATTCGTTGTACAAAAAAGAAAAAATAATTTTAAAAAAGATTAACTCACCGAAGTTAGACCTCCAATTGTTTTTCTAAATAAAAAATGTGTAGAAAATGCTCTCTTGGAAGCTTCAGTGTTAATGAAAGCATGGCACCATACAGTGTGGAGAAACTTATGGAAGCCAATAAGGTTTGGGCTCAAGTTTTAGTGTTTTTGCAACCGTCTTGGTTATTCAATTCAAGTCTGATCCTACCAGGAAGCAACAGGTCCAGTAAATAACAAAAAGCTGGGTCTTAGTGCTAGTGTTGTTTTGAATTTAGTATCTAAACTCGCAAATGTAATTTTGAAGATAAAGTTTCAGCTCACTGAAGCTAATTGACGAACTTTAAAAGGAAATCAGAGATACTGTGGGACAGTAAGGTCCAAAAGATTAGTAAACTGTCCAGTTATGCTAAGAAGGGGAGACCGGGGCAAGATGACCTGGTTAACGATTTATGTCCTTTTGTTATTTTATTTTTGAAGATACAACACTTTTTTTTATGAACTGTTAGAGGATTCATTTGGAGTACTAAATATATTAACATTTACCTTTAAAAATAATTAGAACTAAAGAATAATGTTATTTTCTACAACTCTACTAAATTATCATTTTGCCCCATCTTTTGAATATTTTACTTGGGTAAACAAATCATAAAAATTTTCTTCCATTTTGAAAATATCAAATTAAACAAAATACATTGTATTATCATGAAAATAGGATGAAATCTAGTCATTCGTATTTATCTTAAATTTACAGCACTAATTCTTTGCGTTAATTTCCTTATTTATAATAATTAACTGATGATTAAGCAGCAAAAAAGCTCCAGTATCATAATTATATTTATTTTTGAAAACTCTGAAAAACGAGTCAAGATGTCATCTTGCCCCGACCATTTTGCCCCGAACTGCTTAGTACAAATTTCTGTTTTTATTGCCATGTATAAAATCAAATAATTGAAAACCATTTATGTAAATAGGCTGTATTATAAATAAACTACTAGGAATATATTTTTTAACGAAATGTGTTACCTCTTTTCGCAGCAGAGCTTATTTAACGTGGATAAAAGTTACATCGTGACCGCGGAAAACAATTAAAGCTTTACAACTAAAACGAAAATAGAGATTTCAGCATTTGCATATTATTATTCAACGAAATGAAGGTAAACACACACACACACACACACCAAGTTCAATCAATCAATCACTAATGATTTTAATAGCGCCCTTTACTAAGTGAACAAAAGCGCTCAGCCATCACATCATAAACAAGTACGTCTTCAGGCCTCGACGGAAAGTTATGAGTGACTTAGTTGAAGTTAAAGAATAAGGTAAAGAATTCCATAAAAGAGGACCACAGTAAGAAAAAGAACGTTTAGCAAAAGAGTGTTTAACTGGAAAACGAAAAGAACGCTTAAAGGTAGATGATCTTAGACCAGATTTAGGGGGTTGTTTAATAAGGTTTTTAAGATAAATTGGAATATTACAGTTATGAATTTTAAACATATTTAGGCATATTTTAAAAGTCACTCTAGATCTCAAAGGTAACCAATGTAGCAAACGAAGATAAGGAGAAATGTGAGAAAACTTAGGAGCACGAGCAACAAGACGAGCAGCACAATTAAATGCTTTATTTATAGGAGCTATAGTAGTATCGGGGAGACCATAGTAAAGAGAGTTGCAATAATCAATCCTGGAGAGAACTAGAAAAGATACAAGAAGTTGCAAAGTAGGATCATCGAAAAAAGGAAAAAGCTGTTTAATACTACGAATGTGGAAGTAACAAGATTTAGATACAGTTAGAATTTGAGGAGCTAAAGACAAGTTAGAATCGAAAATAAAACCAAGGCTACGAATGGAAGATGAAGGGTTTAGAGAGAGTGAAGAGGGGGGAGGCAAAACTAAAGAAGGAAGAGATAGTAAAGACTTTGATTTTTTATTGAAATATATGAGTTCAAATTTGTCCGGATTGAGTTTGAAGACAGTGAGGTCATGAGAAGAGTCAGTGAAAGATGTATAAATATAGGAGTCGTCAGCATAAATTTGACTGTTTGAGGAAGATGAAGAAATAATATTAGGTAGTTCCGAGGTATAGAGAATAAAAAGTAAGGGACCAAGGATTGAGCCCTGTGGAACACCATAAAATAAAGAAACAGAAAAAGAACGAGAAGATTCATTTAATACATAGGAAGTTCGCTCAGAAAGGTAGGTTGTCTATCAAAATAATTATTAATGATAAAAAGCACATAAAAAGACCTATTTATGATATCAGACAATGATATCGTGACAAAAATTAACGCAATTTATAGTTATTAACAGTTTTTAACTTAATCTGGTTAAAAATAACTGACAATGTAAGAGGTAGGTCTTATTAACATTGGTTCTTTTCTTGCTTATTGCTACCGTGGACGGTTAGTGCTTTTCAATGTTTCAGTGTTAATGCTGCTTCAGATTCTGCCTGACCATAAGGGAATACAAATATAGTTGCAAAATAGTTTGGAAAAGTTAACTATTTCTTTTTTAGTTTATTTAACTATTCTCAAAAATAAGTTTATAACTATAAGTTAAACTAATTATTTTTAGTTGAAAAATAGTTATAGTTTAACTGAAAATATTTAATTAGTTGCCCATCACTGGTTATAGTTATAGTTATGAATGCTCCTTTCTTAACTTCAAAGAAACAAATTCATAATAAATGTTCACAATAACTTAATATCGTATTCAAAGTAAATTGTAGACAGATGCTTGTTAACAAGGTCTAATCATTATCACCAATTTCACTAAAAAATAATTCAAATGATCGTATAAAGCTTTTCAGTTGTTTTCAAATCGCATATATTCACTGCCTCGCATTTATTTGACATTTTTTAAATACAAAATGTACCTTTTGAAAGACGTAGATTTGAGAAATATGGAAAAATAGCCGTTCTATTGGTAATATTAAACAAGGTCACAAAAATCAGCAGTTTTCAAAATCTATTTAAATCAAATGGCTCTAATTGATTTAAATAAATTTTAAAATGTCACATGTTTATATTTATTCTTGCAGCTGAATTCTTGACAAGTTCACTTTCTGGAAAGTTAACACCTTAACGTGATCCTTTAGCAGCTGATGGCGACCTTTTGGGATGCTTGACGACATTTGAAACTTATTTCCATGCACACAGTGCAAGGTGGTGGTGTCAACAATTTATTTAAAATTTTAACAAAACTGTTTCAAACTACTAATGGGTCTTTTACACGATCAATTAATGGATCCTTTAGGCAATTTTTAATAACTGTTCTCTAAGCTTTCAATTTTTTTAGTTTGTAGTAACCTGTGCATATTGATGTATGATAGTTTTTTTACTGAGATTCGTTGCCTGTCATCCTATTTTTGGAAGCGTTTAAACCGAGTCTTTAGTCTTGGATTCCTACTTGAAACACACTTGAAAATAACTCACCAGTACTTCGAATGATGAAAGTTGAAGTAAAAGTTATTCAATTCGTGTAAAATTAGATAATTTATTTTAAAAATTGATAAATAATTTCTTTTTTTAAAAAGCAACCGCACTTACACTGTGCTATTTATAAATTAGAATAACATTATGATTTTTATTAAAAAGAGTCAAAACAGAAAACTTCCAGAATCAAACATTTTTTTTTTAATTTTAAAATTTTATAAGTTTTTCGGTGCTCGTTTAATAAAACTTTTAATTTTAAAAGTGGTCTTAACTAATGTTCAAAAAATTAATTCCTAAAAAACAGTTTTAGATATTCAGATAAATAAATAAAATTAAGTTAATTAATTTTATAAAATAGGATTTATTCAATTTACAAAACGTCAAAAGTGGCCTTGATTTCTCGGTTTTCAATTGAGACTAAAAAGTTATCGAACTTGACATGTTCCACCTTGGGTAGAGGAATGCCTTCATCGAGTTTGCTGTTTATGAAAGGTAGTTTAAGGGGAACCTCTCTATCCAATATCTTGTTCAGATCTGTCTCAGTCAAATGTAAAAATAATTTTTTTTTAAAGATGCTTACATTTAAATTTAAGTCACTCAACTTTGCTCTAATGCGGTCCCCTTTCATGTTCACATGACAATTGGTGGTGACATCAACTGACAACTTTATACCGAGTGTCTTAACTTCTGCATATACTGACGCATTAACAACTATTTTGTTTTTCGTTGAAATTACGGTTGGTGCTGATTTTGAGTAGATGCGCATAGAAAGAGGTACTTTTTCCAATGGTGTTCCTTGGATAAACTCCTTGATAAACTGAAATATTTTTTACAACATCATATAAATTACTTGAAATTAAACTCTTATTGGTAGTATATGTGGTCGATAAGGTATTTCTGGATTATATAAATATTTTCAAATAATTTATTTTGCTCACTTTGTCAGTGATAATAAAAGAAAAGTCGAAAAGTCCCCTTGAGTGGATAACTCTGCCTAGACTGTTCAACGTTTCATCTGAGATCGTGATACCGAGCATTCTTCCCAGGGTGAAACCGATTGGAGGTGGCTAAAAGGGGCGGAAGAAGATAATGAAGATTAAATCAACTTGTTTGAAGTGAATGAAAATATTTCCTAAGTTTAGCAAAGTTTATAATCACCTGGAAGTTTCTTTGTGGATCGTGCAGAAACTGCCCTTTGTGCCCAGTAGTGACGTACTCACTGCTGAAAGAAGGATTTCCAGTGAGGCTGTAGTCCAAGCTCAGGTCGTTGTTTATCTGTTAATTTACAGTTAAAAGAATGAGAAGCAATCTTCATGTCATCATATGATCAGCGAGAGTATGTCATCATACTCTTCAAAAAGTTACCTTGGCAATGAGGTTGAGGGTTGCGAGTTCCTTGTTAGCGTTGTTATTCACCACATCTACAAGCCTTTTACAAACTTCACTTTTTGCCTTGTTTCGGATTTTTCCATCAAAGTGCCTATAGATTGAATTGATCAATGTTTTTAAAACTTGAAAACACCCGAAGACTCCAAAAAAAAAGGTAACCAACGAAATAATTTTATTGATTAGCCAGTTTAGAATTTTTCCGCTTGTTCTGATTTTAAAGTCTCCAAGGTTAGCATTGCAGCTTCTAGCAATTAGAACGGGTTTGCCGTTTGTTTCGGTTAAAGCAACTGTAAGATCCAAGTCGATGTTGCTGGAAGACGCGTAGATTTGCCCCCTGATCCAGCTTGAAAAAAGTTTAACTGCCCAACTGCCTTGCAAATCCACTCCTCCTCCTCGCAGCTGGATCGTCAAGCCAGAGTTTGGATGCAAAACCACATTGGCAGTTGGTTTATGGAAAGAAGTTATCTGATTGTTGGAATAAAATTGTCAATGACTTCGATATAGTTTAATATCATGCCTTATATAAAAAACTGGGACAAAAACGAAAATCCTTCACAAAGTTAATTCATCAACGATTAAGCTTTTATTTAAACTTTGAAACTCATTAACAGACTGATTAACTTTCCTTACAGCATAGGTTTGTTAATTTGTCCGTTAGTGTGTTAATCTGTGATGTGTCTGATGTTCCAAAACTTCATATATATTCTCAAGTGATCATTTTGAAAATAACAAATCTCCATAATCTTTTTCATTTTTATTAATAATTTTTTTTCCAAATTTAGTTTTCTTATTTCTTTGGTAGTCGTTTTAGTTCAAGTTGTTACGTGATGTTGTCGCAGACATGTTAAACAATTTTAAATTGTTGCTGTTCTATTTTCATTTCATGAAAATTTATTTTAAAGGAAATCCTGCATGTGCATTTCAAAATTGAAGATATTTTTCCTTAAGAAAATTCATACTAGAGGGAGGTTACAGAAGATGGAAAAATTTTAACACGTAGAATCATAGCTCAATTGCATAACTAATAACTTAAATTGGAGTTTATTTAGCCAATATATTGATCCATTAGTTAGCCAAAATGTTTTTTTCAACATATGACAGACGTTTGAACAATAAATATTTCCATTTTCTGGCATGAATTTTAGGGTTGAAAAAATGGGAAAAAATCAGCTTTTCAAAATTTTAAGAGCAGAGCTATATGAACAAAATATGATGATAGAAGCAATATAAAAATTATTCTCAATTACCCAGTACTTTTTAACTCATCAGCCAAGACAGGTAGTCGTTTGTGCTGCAGAAAATGCATTCAAAACAAAACTGTTTAACGTTGACGAAAATGTCCATTATTTATTAGTTTTGCTAACTATGAATGAATGAACTGCTAATTTAGTGATTGTGAAAAAAATTCCCTAAAATATTTAACGTAAGCTATTCAATTCGTGTTATTCAATTCATGGGTCGTTTCGACCCATACGGTCGCGAACGTTACTAAAAATTTTAGAATGCTGTAAAACCGAAACTATAAATGATATTTCACATCTGAAAAGTGTTTTAGATTTTCAATGAATAATTAGACAAATTCATAAAATTACAACGGAATAACTTCACAATTAAAAACAGAGTGAGCGATTGAATAATGGTATGGGTCGAATCGACTCGTGTTGGTGTTCAAGGCTTAAAAAAAGAGTTCTGTCTTTTTTTTATTTTTACAAATAAAAATTACCCTTTCAACGTTTAACGTTAACTTCCGCTGAATAGAAAACAAATGAACGGTTATTGAAGTTAACGACTTAGCTAACGGATTAACGGTCAACAAAATTAACTTTTTAAATAACTGTGCTCACTTGATCATACTATAGATATTGTCACTAAATACACTAACAAGATTTTAAAACAAAAATTTTTAACATTTCAACTTACGCCTATATTTTTAACTTCATAACGAAACAACAATTTTTTTCCATCGAAATTTTGGAATTTTATATTTGGAACTTTTGATGCAAGTTTATCGACGGCTTTTTCAGCGGCCAAATTCAAAACAGTCTTCGATAAAACTACTTTCACTCCTGGATTGGCTGCATAAAAGATTGTTCTTGAATGTGAATTGTATACAAGGTAACATATATAAAGTACTCAAAGTTATTGAGACTGAAAAAATGAAGTTTTTTCTAAACAAACCTGCATCAGTGATGCAGAGAAGGACAATTGCTAACAAAAGCACTTTGAGCATGTTGCCAGTCTTTAGTTTCCAACAGATTCTTGTAGCTTCCTAATGAACCTTTTATACACCTTCTAGTCATTATTATGTTTTACTTTTTGTTCTTTTGGTACATAAGGACTTTGACAATTAATTTGTCGTAGCTTGCCAATTACAGCTTCAAACACATTGAACTACTTTGAAGCGTACCGCTATAAAACATTTCAGTTCATAATGTTCAGTTTAGGATGCTTTATAATGACTCAAACGACGCTTACAATTCATTGTAGCACAATGGTTTTTAATGTCTCAACTCAACACAGCTGAAGTGCAACGTTAAAGTTTCCCATAACAGGTCATAAAAAAAGAATAATTTTTCTTCTTTTTATTCCTACTTTTTCAAGTTGTTATTAGTTGTGCCCATTACCCTCCAAGAGTTTTAGTCCTCCAGGATGTATGTGAATCAAACCTACAACTTATGGGTGTAAATACTTTTTTGTCAATTTTTATGTACCCAAAAAATATTTATAAAAAAATTGTTGACTATAATAACAATTTTTAAACAAATATTTGTCACAAATTCAAATTTTATATTTATACAATTTCATGGCATTTTTATACATAAAGAAAAAACAGTAGGAATGGCATCTGGTCAAAAACTAAAAACCCAAATACCGGAATACATAAAATATCATTAAGTTCGCATATGAGTTGAATGCTCATTTTCAAAGTCTTTAATATTTTCTTAGAATTTATGAGTAGGAAATTCGCCTACCCGTTGCTATCCTAAAAATGGCAATAATTTGAGAATCTAAAGATATACTGGTTTGCTCAATAAAGAAACATGTTTGACTAAACATGTTATCATTAGGTTTGCACTAAAAACGTTACATGTTACATGCTTAAAATCATATATATACATTTATAATAGAGCTGTGCTTTAATCTACGACGTAGATTATCTACGTAAACTTTCGATTAACGCTTTAACCGTTAAAATTTTTTTAAAAAATTTAATGTATTAAAAAAATTTAATGTATTAAAAAAATTTAATGTATTAAAAAAATTTAATGTATTAAAAAAATTTAATGTATTAAAAAAATTTAATGTATTAAAAAAATTTAATGTATTAAAAAAATTTAATGTATTAAAAAAATTTAATGTATTAAAAAAATTTAATGTATTAAAAAAATTTAATGTATTAAAAAAATTTAATGTATTAAAAAAATTTAATGTATTAAAAAAATTTAATGTATTAAAAAAATTTAATGTATTAAAAAAATTTAATGTATTAAAAAAATTTAATGTATTAAAAAAATTTAATGTATTAAAAAAATTTAATGTATTAAAAAAATTTAATGTATTAAAAAAATTTAATGTATTAAAAAAATTTAACGTATTAAAAAAATTTAATGTATTAAAAAAATTTAATGTATTAAAAAAATTTAATGTATTAAAAAAATTTAATGTATTGAAAAAATTTAATGTATTAAAAAAATTTAATGTATTAAAAAAATTTAATGTATTAAAAAAATTTAATGTATTAAAAAAATTTAATGTATTAAAAAAATTTAATGTATTAAAAAAATTTAATGTATTAAAAAAATTTAATGTATTAAAAAAATTTAATGTATTAAAAAAATTTAATGTATGAAAAAAATTTAATGTATGAAAAAAATTTAATGTATGAAAAAAATTTAATGTATGAAAAAAATTTAATGTATGAAAAAAATTTAATGTATGAAAAAAATTTAATGTATGAAAAAAATTTAATGTATGAAAAAAATTTAATGTATGAAAAAAATTTAATGTATGAAAAAAATTTAATGTATGAAAAAAATTTAATGTATGAAAAAAATTTAATGTATGAAAAAAATTTAATGTAAGAAAAAAATTTAATGTATTAAACAAATTAAATGTATTAAAAAAATTTAATGTATTAAAAAAATTTAATGTATTAAAAAATTTAATGTATTAAAAAAATTTAATGTATTTAAAAAATTTAATGTATTAAAAAAATTTAATGTATTAAAACAATTTAATGTATTAAAAAAATTTAATGTATTAAAAAAATTCAATGTATTAAAAAAATTTAATGTATTAAAAAAATTTAATGTATTAAAAAAATTTAATGTATTAAAAAAATTTAATGTATTAAAAAAATTTAATGTATTAAAAAAATTTAATGTATTAAAAAAATTTAATGTATTAAAAAAATTTAATGTATTAAAAAAATTTAATGTATTAAAAAAATTTAATGTATTAAAAAAATTTAATGTATTAAAAAAATTTAATGTATTAAAAAAATTTAATGTATTAAAAAAATTTAATGTATTAAAAAAATTTAATGTATTAAAAAAATTTAATGTATTAAAAAAATTTAATGTATTAAAAAAATATAATGTATTAAAAAAATTTAATGTATTAAAAAAATTTAATGTATTAAAAAATTTAATGTATTAAAAAAATTTAATGTATTAAAAAAATTTAATGTATTAAAAAAATTTAATGTATTAAAAAAATTTAATGTATTAAAAAAATTTAATGTGATAAAAAAATTTAATGTATTAAAAAAATTTAACGTATTAAAAAAATTTAACGTATTAAAAAAATTTAATGTATTAAAAAAATTTAATGTATTAAAAAAATTTAATGTATTAAAAAAGTTTAATGTATTAAAAAAATTTAATGTATTAAAAAAATTTAATGTATTAAAAAAATTTAATGTATTAAAAAAATTTAATGTATTAAAAAAATTTAATGTATTAAAAAAATTTAATGTATTAAAAAAATTTAATGTATTAAAAAAATTTAATGTATTAAAAAATTAAATGTATTAAAAAAATTTAATGTATTAAAAAAATTAAATGTACTAAAAAAATTTAATGTATTAAAAAAATTTAATGTATTAAAAAAATTTAATGTATTAAAAAAATTTAATGTATTAAAAAAATTTAATGTATTAAAAAAATTTAATGTATTAATAAAATTTAATGTATTAATAAAATTTAATGTATTAAAAAAATTTAATGTATTAAAAAAATTTAATGTATTAAAAAAATTTAATGTATTAAAAAAATTTAATGTATTAAAAAAATTTAATGTATTAAAAAAATTTAATGTATTAAAAAAATTTAATGTATGAAAAAAATTTAATGTATGAAAAAAATTTAATGTATGAAAAAAATTTAATGTATGAAAAAAATTTAATGTATGAAAAAAATTTAATGTATGAAAAAAATTTAATGTATGAAAAAAATTTAATGTATGAAAAAAATTTAATGTATGAAAAAAATTTAATGTATTAAAAAAATTTAATGTATTAAAAAAATTTAATGTATTAAAAAAATTTAATGTATTAAAAAATTTAATGTATTAAAAAAATTTAATGTATTAAAACAATTTAATGTATTAAAAAAATTTAATGTATTAAAAAAATTCAATGTATTAAAAAAATTTAATGTATTAAAAAAATTTAATGTATTTAAAAAATTTAATGTACTAAAAAAATTTAATGTATTAAAAAAATTTAATGTATTAAAAAAATTTAATGTATTAAAAAAATTTAATGTATTAAAAAAATTTAATGTATTAAAAAAATTTAATGTATTAAAAAATTTAATGTATTAAAAAAATTTAATGTATTAAAAAAATTTAATGTATTAAAAAAATTTAATGTGATAAAAAAATTTAATGTATTAAAAAAATTTAACGTATTAAAAAAATTTAACGTATTAAAAAAATTTAATGTATTAAAAAAATTTAATGTATTAAAAAAATTTAATGTATTAAAAAAATTTAATGTATTAAAAAAATTTAATGTATTAAAAAAATTTAATGTATTAAAAAAATTTAATGTATTAAAAAAATTTAATGTATTAAAAAAATTTAATGTATTAAAAAAATTTAATGTATTAAAAAAATTTAATGTATTAAAAAAATTTAATGTATTAAAAAAATTTAATGTATTAAAAAAATTTAATGTATTAAAAAAATTTAATGTATTAAAAAAATTTAATGTATTAATAAAATTTAATGTATTAATAAAATTTAATGTATTAAAAAAATTTAATGTATTAATAAAATTTAATGTATTAATAAAATTTAATGTATTAATAAAATTTAATGCATTTAAACTTATCCAAATTGAACATTTTTTTGCCATTTTGGTTACATTGTCAGCAAGTGAACACAAACACTACTAATTTACTGTCAACAATCGAATGGAAAAAATAGTATTTCATCAAAAAACTTATAATTTCTTAAAGATTTGCAACAGAACTTCTAGGGAGTGAAAATAACTTGAAATTTTCAAAAGTTTTACTGGCAATATATCACTTTACACACATAATATGTCCTTCAAAAGATGATCCAGCCTATGTCATTCGTTTCACACACAAATTTATTCCAAAATTGGAGTAACCATTGATTAATCAGAATATCCAATGGTCAAGAATTGCAACTATTTAGAAAAAAGTTGAAGAAACTTTAAGATGAAAAGAAAACCTCAAAAACTATACAGCCTTCACCAAACAAAAGACTACAAACATATGTAACTTCAGATTCTGAAGATGAAGATACTTAATTGATTACTAAGTCAATCATTCAATCAATCAATCAATCAATCAAATCAATTTCTATAGCGCTCTTTTCTCAAATTCAAGAGCGCTGGTAAATGAATTTGTTAAACAGATATGTCTTCAGATCCGTACGAAAAGTAAATAATGATATAAAAGTAGTTAAATAAGGAGGTGATGAGTTTTAAATATATGGACATCTTTAAAGAAGGGTCATCTAAGTAAGGTAATAATTGTCTAATACGTCAGTTTTCAATAGATAATAGACATAAACAGTCATGTGTAGAAGATTCGTTCTGACAGTCTGTCCTTCATCTGCAGAGCTCATTTGCCTTGTGAAGTAAGTAGCCAGTGGGTGCTTGCAAGCTGTGCACTGGTGTTCAAATTGAGGCCCTGGCACTTCTTCATAAACACAGTCATGTATTAAAGATTCGTTCTAACAGTCTGTCCTTCATCTGCAGAGCTCATCTGCCTTGTGCAGTAAGTAGCCAGTGGGTTCTTGCAAACTGTGAATTAGTGCTCAATTTGAGGCCTTGGCACTTCTTCCTTTTAAAATAAGTTTGTATTGTAGTCCGTTAGACAGTTATTGGTTGAAGATTTTAATTCCGAGAGCAAGATAAATTTAAAACCAGAAAACAAGAAAAGATATAAATTATGATTACTATAATTATTTGCAATTAAAAAAAACTAAATTATTAGATAAGAAGACAAACTATTTAACAAAATCATTACGGTTAAAGCTGCTGCCAAGATGGCAGCTGCTAACCAAAAAATCATTAAACGTTATAGAAGAGAATCTGAGGTAGGCTTTAAGAGTTGTCTTCTTGTTTGGTGGAAACAACACGAAGGGGCATATCCGGTTCTAGCGAAACTAGCAAGAAAGAACTTGTCATCTCCTGCAAGTACAGTTCCATGTGAACGTTTATTCAGCTTGTCAGAACACATAGTTAGCAAGAAAAGAGTCTCTTTAGATCCAACTTGTGTTGAAAAACTTGTTTGCTCGAGTAATTGGTTCAAAAAGAATGTGTGACATTGCATTTTTTATTATTTATGGATTCATTTTTATTCTTTCATATGTGGATTACTTTTTTGCTTGAGTAACTGGCTTAAAAATTAATGTTTGACATTTGCATTTTTATAATTTATGGATTCAGTTTTTTTTGAATGGGGATTACTTTTATAAAAAAATTTTGATTCAATTGTTATTATATTTATAAGAAACAAAATTTAAATTCTATTTTATACTAATGTTAAATATGCTAAAAACAATGCGTTAAAAAACGATTAACGCAATTTTTAATGATTATGATTTTTTGATCTCTTAAATTTATTTAGGGTTCCTTTCATATAAGAAAACATCTTTCAAGGGATTATTTCAATATTTACCACTGGCGCAACACCATGAAAGCTCCGCAATATTTAAAACATTCAGGAGTATTTCTTGATCTTTTTATATTGAAAATTTAGTTTTAAAAAAATTATAATGTATTTGAATTTATTTAGAACACTTTCTTTTAACTAAAAAACATTATTAAAGATTTATTATGTTTTTATTTTTTTACGAAAAATAATGATGATGATGATGATGATGATGATGATGATGATGATGATGATGATGATGATGATGATGATGATGATGATGATGATGATGAAATGAGAGGGTGGGACGTAATTGTAGTTAGATCAGCCAATAAAGAAAAATTGTAGTTTCTGGAACGGAAAAACGCGTAAACCAAAAAAACTTGGGAAAATGTGGTTTGAAAAGATTTTAAGTGCCTGGGTGCAAGCAACACAGATACTCATGATTGCAAAGCATAGAGAAATAAATTCAGTCAAAGCCTCAAAAAAAATTTTAATAGAATTTTTATGTCTGTATGAAATGAACCTTTAAGAAAATAAAATTTTTTTTATAATAACATCCCCATTAATAACACTCTCAAAATACTTGGAGTCACCTTCGACAGCAAACTCACTTTTAAAAACCACATCACATCTATCATCAAATGATCACACTATGATCTCAAATCAATCAAACACACACGCCTATTCATTACTACTGATCTCTCTGCCTCACTTCCCCGATGTCTAATACTTAGCAGACTTGACTACTGTAACTCGCTATTTCATAATATCATCAATCAAGAAAGAAATCGTCAACAGTCAGTTTTAAACAAGGCTGCTAGAATCGTACTCAATTGTGATTACCCAGGCCATCACCTTGTTCATTCATCAAATGATAATCTCATAAAACTTCACTGGCTTTCTATAGATTTTCGAATACCTATCAAAAAACTGATCACTACATTCAAAATTCTACAAACATCAACACCTTCATATCTCAGCAAACTTATAACCAACAAAACATTGAACAAACAGCTGCGTTCATCATCATTCCTTCTCCTCAACCAAGAATCCACTACAAACAACATCTCAAAAACAGCATTTCGTCACGCAACTCCAACAACTTGGAATGCCCTTTCACCTGCACTTCGCAACATCAACCAATTTTTGACTTTCAAAACCAAACTGAAAACTCATTATTTTAACTTAGCTAATCCCTCATAATAATTACTCCATGCTACTCTTTTTACCTTTTTATAACATTACTATTATAATTATTTTAAATTTTTTATTGCATTACGACGTTGTGAGAGCGCTTCAGTTGCGTGCCTATCATTTTGATATACAAAAACTAACATTATTATTTTTATTAATAAGCAATATTTTATTATAATTAGCTTGATATTTTATAATATAAGCAAAAAAATAATTTTCACAAGCTTTATAAGTATCAATGTTTGAAATTTTACCGAAAAATTAAAAATCAAAATTATTGTCATAGTTGATTCAGCCACGTTTCTGGTTAAAAGAAAGTCATTTCGCTCATTCACTGGGCACTAGCAAGGCCTTTACATGTTCAGAATCATGGCTTGATGCACCTGCCAAAAAAGAGAACCGCCTTGGTTTGCTTGTCATGGATGAGAAAGAGGAAGGGGTGGTCCACTCTGAAGACAGGAAGAGGCACTTTGCGTATTTGAGCTGACATCGGCATGATCCCAAGTGCCGTTGCAGCAGCTGCCTCTGTTCCTTCTTCGTTCACATCAATGAACGCCTTGTGCACCATAACAGACACAGACAGAGTCCTTGTGCCATCGATGCCTGACAAATCAGCATCATCAGCAAAGAGTGACTTCACTCCAAGATCACTTATCTTCTCTTTCATATCGTACGAGGGTTCCATCTTGAACTTCGGCAAATAAACCTCAATCTCTCCAGGTGTGAGAGAAAGTGAGGCAAGAACTGAACCAGTGAGGCCCCTTTCAACGTCTTGAAGGGAAGTTTCGTTCAGTCTAGGCAGGATCACAAGCATGCTGAGACGATCTCCTTTGTAGGGCAGCTCCAGCACATCACTCTTCAGCTCCCTGCTGTACCCGGTCTTAACAGACAGCTCTCCAAACATAGTTGGAACCTTCATCTTTTCTTGTGGACTAACATGAAACTCTTGATCCTTTGTTCTATGAACAGGAAACGTTTCTTCCCATTGCCCTTTGAAGTAAATGGCATTCACCAGCACAAGCTTTGTCCGAGAGTCGATGGTTTTAGGAGCAAGTAATTCCTTGATTTTGTCGTTAGTAGTGCTAGCCACCCAGTTGTTTATATTCTTCCTTGACTCTTCTGCTTTACTCCTTGAAAAGATATTTTAAAGCTCGAGAACTGCAATATATAATTTCTAAAAAAGTTAGATTCATTAGCCTTATCATATTCAAATAACATAATTTAAGTAATTTGATGTTCTTACTAACTTGAAATCGAGTCCTTCCATTCTAGAACCATAATACTCTGACGTGTCTCTAAGAAAACTATCAAGAAACTTAAAGCTTTTTTCTCCGTAGAGTTTGTTGGCGATTCTCAGATTAATATTTTCTTTCTCGCTGAAGAGACATTGTTTGGAATCTTTGAACCACGAATGCATGGCGTTCTTTTCGGCCTGGCTTGTCTTCATGGCTGTCAAGATTTCATTCAGAGTAGCACTTTTCGCTCCCACACTGGTCATGCCCATAGCAAAAGAAATACTAATGGGCGAAAAAAAGACATTTCCTGGCGTCTGCGACAACTTTCTGTAGACATCAAAGCCGAACGAGTTCACTTTTTCACTGATCGCTCCATTCGACATTCTGCAAGCTGCTTCGCCAAAGTAAACCTATAAATGAATGAGGGAACTATAAAATCTAGTTTTTATTTTCATTTGAATTGATTCTTTGAAAGATTATTATTATTCAATTCATTAGCAAACCCCAACTCACTTGTAACAACAAAGTCACAAAAACTGCGAATATTCTTGAATAACAAAAGGCCATTTCTCAGGTCAGTTTGAATCTACGGCTTAAACAAGGGCATCAAAGCTTCAGACCATTCACCTAAGCCTTCGAGCCTTTATACCCTAATGCAACCTTGAAACCATTTATTTATGCTAAAGTCTAAATTTTTAAAAATATTTCATGCAAGGAATAACCGCATGTTTAGAATAGAATTAATTGAGAAATTTAATCATGCTTATTTCTATAATACTAATGCAAAAGGCATTTTATTTTTAAGCATACCAAATTGAGAAATATTTCTATGGTACGCGTTAAAAATCAATTAATATTACGTGCGATTTCAGAGCTTGGAATAAATTAGATTCTCAACGCTTAATAAAAACTAAGTAGACTTACGGGTGTTAGTGTAAAAAAATCCCGTGATTTGTTTATCTGTAAAACTGGAAAAAATATAAATTTTTACAGTTTTTTTTCAACTGAAAAACATATTACATTGATAAATTCAAATTAGTTGAAACTTCAGGTTCAAAGGCTATGAATTGTCAACTTCTAGGTCTTTTTTTAGTAGTTCTAAGACTCATCAAAGCACCTGAAAGCGTTTAAATAATTTTTTAAATTATAATTTATGACTTCCCAAGTTTTCTAACTTTTCAAAGAACGCCTGTAACTGAGTCATATATAAGATAAAATAGCGGCCCCCCTGGCAACCGTTACAAATCTTCAAAAATTTAATTAAATTAAATTAATACTCTACCACTATCTTTATTTAGTTATATTTTTCAATAACATAATTTTGTTTATTTTATCTAATAAAAAGATTAACTTAGATCATTTTTGTTCATATTTTAGCGAAGTTAAGTTAACCAATTACAAGTAACTTTGAAAGTTACTTTCATTTTAACCCATTAACGTATACTGTCATTTTTTAAGAACAGCAATAAAAAGTTTTTTTATAAGAGTTATCTTGATTATATTTATTCTCTTTGCAACTAATCCAGTCCTATATAAACTGAAGTCTTTGTTAAAAAAAATTTTGTGATTTGAAATTGATAGATTGTTTCGATATTCTGATTTTTCAAGGCGATAACTTAATTTTTTGAGTTTTTGTCATGGCTCATGAAAAAATGTTAGTTATAATTTTATTTAATGTCTACCATTCATAATGTATGATATTATTTTATTGTTATTCATTCTTATCGTGGCCGGACAAAATGTCACGGGACAAAATGGCACGGACAAAATGTCACGAAGACAAAATGTCACGAGGACAAAATGTCACGGACAAAATGTCACGAGGACAAAATATCTCGGGACAAAATGGCACGGACAAAATGTCACGGACAAAATGTCACGGACAAAATGTCACGGACAAAATGTCACGGACAAAATGTCACGGACAAAATGTCATGGACAAAATGGCACGGACAAAATGTCACGGACAAAATGGCACAGACAAAATGTCACGGACAAAATGTCACGGACAAAATGTCACGGACAAAATGTCATGGACAAAATGGCACGGAAAAAATGTCACGGACAAAATGGCACGGACAAAATGTCACGGACAAAATGGCACGGACAAAATGTCATGAGTATTTTTAGTTGAAGTAGTAGTTATAGTAGTAGTAGTAGTAGTAGTAGTAGTAGTAGTAGTAGTAGTAGTAGTAGTAGTAGTAGTAGTAGTAGTAGTAGTAGTAGTAGTAGTAGTAGTAGTAGTAGTAGTAGTAGTAGTAGTAGTAGTAGTAGTAGTAGTAGTAGTAGTAGTAGTAGTAGTAGTAGTAGTAGTAGTAGTAGTAGTAGTAGTAGTAGTAGTAGTAGTAGTAGTAGTAGTAGTAGTAGTAGTAGTAGTAGTAGTAGTAGTAGTAGTAGTAGTAGTAGTAGTAGTAGTAGTAGTAGTAGTAGTAGTAGTAGTAGTAGTAGTAGTAGTAGTAGTAGTAGTAGTAGTAGTAGTAGTAGTAGTAGTAGTAGTAGTAGTAGTAAAAGTGGTAGTAGTAGTAGTAGAAGTAGTAGTAGTAGTAGTAGTAGTAGTAGTAGTAGTAGTAGTAGTATTAGTAGTTCGTCTTGACTTCTAAATTGTGTAAAGTGGGATTCAGTGTACTGATCATTTTGTGATGGTATTGATAAGAATAACGAAGACATTGCAGTAGACACTTAAAGACTAGAAATGACCGATGCATGCTCTTTCTAACCCGCTCAAAGATAAAATTCAACCAACCCTTGAAAAAATTATTCTTTAATTACTAAATATCGTTTTTATAGGATTTGACGAAACTCGTAGTTCATTTTATAAAATATATTTTAAGTAGTTTTTAAATCTAAATGAAGAGAGTTATTTATTTGGTGAAACTAATTATTTCTGTACTTTTAATTACACACATAAACACATACACACACACACACAACCAAACACACACACACACACACACCCAAACACACACACCCAAACACACACACACACACACCCAAACACACACGCATACCATACAACCGAAACACATCCAAGCGACATGACCCCTATATAAGAACAAATTGAAAGTGAGAAAAAGATAGTGCTTGAATCATGTTAGGATTAGTTACATCGCAAAAAGGGACTCGGAAGTTTGTTGTTCAAGGGTACTTATTTACTAAACACTCTGACGGTAGTGATGGAAAATGTTTTGGCGCTGCGAGAAGAGAATTTGCAAGGCTCGAGTGCACACACAAGATGGTGCAATTGTTCAAGAAGTTGAAAATCACAACCACACGGTCACACATGGAAAGATTGAAGTGGAGAGAGCACGTGCCAGCATGAAAAGAAGAGGTGAAACAACCGAAGAAATGACGCGACTCATTGTTCATAACGAACTGATGAATGTCCCTATATCAACAGCTCATCTACTTCCTAAGCGAACGACGTTGGCCAGAGATGTACGTCGACATCGTCAGAAGGTAGGACCAAACGACCAAGAGGACATTTCAGTATATTCTTTGACGCAGGGCGGCAGTCTGTTTCTGTGTTTTTAACGGCAAACATGATTATCTTTGCAGCTGATGATGACCTGGCCTTCCTTTCTAGATGCGATCACTGCTTTGCTGATGGAACATTTAGAGTGAGCCCAGATGGCTACGATCAACTCTATACTCTACATGGTTTCTTCAATGGCGAAGTATTTCCAGTCGTGTATGCTCTGCTATCTTCAAGAACGGAAGAAGCATACCGACATCTATTCCAAGAAATTCAAGTTTTGAAAGAAGATTTAAATCCAGTGTCAATTATGGTTGACTTTGAACTAGCCGCAATAAGAGCCTTTCAAAGCACGTTTCCAACAGCAACAATCACTGGATGCATGTTTCATTTTGGTCAATGCGTGTGGAGGAAACTGCAAGCAGAAGGATTTCCTGAACGTTACAGAAAGGAACCAGATTTTGCGCTTCTGGTCAAAAGTCTTCTGGCCTTAGCGTTCGTTCCACCCCAAATGTTGTTGAGCTGTTTGAACAGCTGTTGACAGAAGATCCATCTTGTCAAGACCTAGAGGTCATTTGCGATTACATGGAAGATAATTTCATCGGCCGATTACGAAGAGGAAGAAGAGGGCAACCAAGATTCCCAATCGAAATATGGACTCAATTTTCGAGAGTAATAAACAACTTGTCTCGCAGCAACAACGAACTTGAGGGGTAGCACAACGCATTCAACAATGTTGTTGGTATTGCGCATCCAACAGCGACAAGACTTGCGCGGAAATTGCAGCAGGAACAACACAGTTTTCAACTTCTTCGTCGTCAATTGGAACTGGGCACAACGGCTGGAAAGAAAAAGAAGACCTACATCCGCATCAACGAAGCACTGCGCACCATGGTTACCGACTTCAACAACCGAGATCCAATCACTTTTTTAGCAGACATTGCACGGGTTTTAAACATTAATGTTGTTTGAAAAGAATGTTAACCTTATCAATATTTTTACTTTATACTTTTTCAAACTTTGTATAATGTGAGCTCTATGTTAGATTCGTTTTGACTTGGCTTTGTTTGACTTCTATTAAAAAAACACATGCTTTCTGCTTTAATGATATTGAAGTGTCGATAAACTCCGATGAATTCTTTCGAACAATAAATAGAAACGAGTTGTTATCATTTTTAAAACTAAAGGCATGGTGCCTTTAAGATTTTGGGAATCGAATCTATGCGCAAATAACGATAGCGATTGAAAATATTGAGAAGAAAAAGCTTTACAACTAAATATAATTTTTATAGTGCAATTCATTTGCCGATACTCATAAAATTATGTCTGTGCTATTTTGTCCGCGACATTTTGTCCCGTGACATTTTGTCCGTGACATTTTGTTCGTGACATTTTGTCCATGACATTTTGTCCGTGACTATTTGTCCGTGACATTTTGTCCCGTGAAATTTTGTCCTCGTGACATTTTGTCTAGTGACATTTTGTCCTAGCACCATTCTTATATCTTATTTTAAAATAAATTTCATTTTACATGTAATATTATTTCCAAAAACTGTGTTTTATTGAGTGTCCTTTTTTAAAGACACTATGCAGTAATACTGATGGTACAAACAATTGTTTTCAGATTCGCTCTTCATGAAGTTCTTAGTATTTTGGAAGATGACAATGATTTCTTTTCAGCAGATATAGTCATGATTCTTCCTATTGACACAAACTGCTCTGATGAGGATAGTGGACCCGAGGATGGTGAAGGTACTCTAGGTAATCTATCAAGAAACCATTTGACGATTGATGAATCAATGGTGTCATATTATGGAAGACATTAATCAAAACAGTTTATCAGAGGAAAACCCATAAGGTTTGGATATATAGTTTGGTGTCTAAATAATAGGCTTGGGTATTTGCTAAACTGTTACCCGTATCAAGGAGCCTCGGAAGAGTTCAATAGCGAAGTATGCCTTGGTGGATCGTTAAACTAATAAAATGCTTACCAAAAGACACTCCATTTGAGTTATATTTTGAGAGTTTCTTCACCTCTTTTAGGTTGACTGAACATTTAAAAAATAATAATAAATTTGTAACTGGCACAGTAAGAAAAAACCGGATAGAAAAATGTCCAATCCATGATGTTGAAGTAATGAAAAAAAAGCCAAGAGGAGAATATGACTATTTATTGGATGAAGAATCGAATATCATTGTGGTAAGGTGGAATGATAATAGCGTTGTTACTTTACTTTCAAGTAATCATGGAGTGGAGCCTATAAAAGAGGTGAAAAGATGGTCAGCATCTCAAAAAAACATGTCCAAATTCCACAGCCTTTCCTTATAAACTGATATAATCATTACATGGGTGGAACGGACCAAATGGATAAAAATATTGAAAATGTTAGAATAAATATAAGGCTAAAAAAGTGGTGGTGACCTTTATTCGGTTTTTTAATTGATGCCTCTGTCCACAATGCCTGGTGCATTTTTACAAAACAGAATACAAATGAAAAATTTACATGTGTGCAGTTTAGACGTCAGGTTGTGAAATCAATTCTAGGCCAAATTGATGTGAGTTTTTATTATTATTCCTGTTAAACTGAAATATTTATAATTTTTTCATATGGTTTCAAACAGATCAAAAAAGAAAAAAAAGAATTCATGAATTTAGCTAAAAGCGTGTTGCAGATGTCCGATACGATGGAAAAGATCATTTTATTGGTAAAATTGAAGATGGCCAAAAAAGATGCAAGCAATGTGGAAAGAAAGTGCAAAAGAAACGCCTTAAATATAATGTAGCTTTACATTTGGAGTGCTTCAGTATCTACCACGAATCGTGATTGCCGTCAGTAGCAATGCATAGTGTCTTTTTTTAGGGACATTTTTTATTTTCATCATAACTTTTTTTGTATAAAATATTTCAGACTAATTTTTTGATTTTATTTTTTAGAATCAGTTTTTCAATAAAATGTAAAAAAATAATTAATTCCTTTGAGTCATGCGTTAATGGGTTAATATAGAAGTTAGGAAATTATTTTATTTGAAAAATTGAAGAAGGTCCATGTTAAGATGGACCCCAGGACCCTCCTAGCATCGCTGCCCATACATACTCACAATGTATTACGGTATTTGCATTTTTTTATCCCATGGTTGACGATTAGGCTCGTATCAAAATGAGAGTTGAGAAATGTGTATTTTTAAAAGAGTGAAGGGGTCCTTATAAAAGTGGACCCCAGGGCCCTCTCAGGATTCCCGCTTACGCCATAGAGATAAAAAGAAAAGTAGGTGAAGGAGTATTTAATTAAGCGAAGAATATTTTTTTAGCCAGCTACACATACTCACAATGTATTACTGTATAAATATTCATATTTATGCCATGGTTGATGATTTTGCTCATATCAAAATAAAAAAAGTTAGATAACAAGATTGAAAAAAAGTGGGGGGGTCCTGACCCCAGAACCCCCCATGATCGCTGCCCATGAGAGTAATCCAAATTTTTTGGAGCTGATTGATTGGAAATATATGCAGTGTGTTAAAATTTATTTAATCAAATTTCAAAAATATTAATTTCACATACGTGAAAGCAAAAATTAAAAATTACAAAATTTCTATGGTTTCGAAACAACTGTTATCGGTCAGTTTAACAAAATACTATATTTAACCTAATCGATTGAAATTTGAGATGTGTCAAACAGACAATCTTGTTTAAATATAATTTTACATCTAAATAAACATTTTTAGACTCGTTACTTTTTTTTCGTCTTTTGAAAAACTATTATTTTAAATGCCTGACTAGGATGGTTCTATGATAAAAGGTCTTCCGGATAAAAAGTCTTTCGGATAAAAAATTTTCCGGATAAAAAGTCTTCCGGATAAAAAGTCATTATCATCATCTCCACCACCATCACCATCACCACCACCACCACCAGTTATCATCATCATCACACACATACACACACACGGATGCACGCACGCACGCACACATACACACACACACACCCACACACACACACACGCACGCACGCATACACACATACACACATATTTACAAACACACACACACATACACACACACACACACGCACGCACGCATACACACACACACACACACACACGCATACACACATACACACACACACAAACACACACACACACATACACACACACACACACACACACACACACACACACACACGCACACACACGCACGCATACACACGTACACACACACACACACAAACACACACACACATACACACACACACGCACACACGCACACACACGCACGCACACACACATACACACACACACACACAAACACACACACATGATGATGACGATGATGATGAAAACTGGTGGTGGTGGTGGTGATGATGATTGTGGTGGGGATGATGATGATGACTTTTTATCCAAAAGACTTTTTATCCGAAAGACTTTTTATCCGAAAGGCTTTTTATCCGGAAGACTTTTTATCCAGAAGACTTTTTATCCGAAAGGCTTTTTATCCGGAAGACTTTTTATCCAGAAGACTTTTTATCCGGAAGACTTTTTATCCGTTTACCGACTAGGATCGCCTTCCGATGTATATTGTTTATAAAAGCAGTGTTGAGTTGTCTGCCCAGGCTAATATTAAGAAGTCCATGGCAGTAGAGTAGATCGGGGCAATTAAATTATTAAAGCTTTTCCATTACTGTGAGCTGCTAGATGAAATTTACGATGCTGTTTTAAAAATAAAATAACTTTCTTTTTAATTCTTTTACTGTCCAATTTCAGAGCAAAATTTTCTTCTTCAATAGTTTATTCAAATTTCTGCTGTATTTCCTGTGGTTCTTCAACAGATGCCTTATACATTGCCTTGTATATTGGAGATTCAGTTGATGTTGGAATGACAACACTATGATCGGATAGTTGTTCCAAAACTCTTGCTGATTTAGAGAAGCTTAAATATTTTAAACATTTTAATCCAAAAATTAATGATGTCCAAATAACTAACATTTTTCGTTTCTATTATACCGCATCTCAATGAAATATTTCAATCGGTGTTCAGCATGAGGGTTTTTATAAAGGAAAGAAAAAAAGTACTGAATATCATATATTGACACTATTTCTCATCATGTAAATTTGTCTAAAATTTAAAATCTAAAAAAAGTGAAACTTTCATAAGCCTAATATACACCTTCCCTCTATAAAAAGAATGAATAAAACATAAAGAAGTAGAATGATTAAAAAAAATAATTATTTTAAAAATATTTGAAAAACGAAAGCGAGGCGTTTTGCGCTCACTTTTGATATAGAAAACTGCCTTAACTTTTTTTTCTTTGTGGAACGAAAGGGGGTTAAGATTTGTGAAAACAACAAGAACAAGATATTTTCAGACAAAAATAGGTTAAAAAGATATGCATATATTTGAACTATCAGCTTCAATATATACTGAGATAATTATTTAATACGAAAACATAATGATTGTGATTAAGAAATGAATCTTTGAAAAATGAATTTTAAAAGTCAAACTGTTTAGTGCTTAATCTTCAAAATTAGGCTCAAAATTTAATCCTAAATAAGTCAATAACTTGTATGTAGCATTTTTATATATAAGAGATCGATAATAAAAACTTTAAAAAACTGATTAAATATTAAAAAGAGTTTCTTGTCAATTTACGAAACTAATTAAATATCAAAAACAATTTTTTATGAACGTCACAAGCTACACCGAGTCCTCTGGTTGGTCTTCATCAGAGAGAGAAAATAATATGGTAGTCTATTGAAAGCTGCTTTTCATCATTCAAACGACGAGCTTATGTTAATATATCGAATAATTTATACGTTTTAAAAAGTTACCTCGGAAATTAGATTGAGAGTATTGAGTTCTTGAAAGCTTGAGCCTTTATTAAAATTGGGAATTCTTGGCAAACTTTATCTTCAAGCATTTTCTTGATTTTGCTTTCAAATTGTCTGGTAGGCGATTGAAAGCATGTGAATAAAGAAAACATGAAAAATAAAATAAAAATTTGCTGAAGGTTTTGTGAGAACCAACCTGACAATTTCGTCAGCGTGCTTTCCCATAAACTTTCCACTGGTTTTAATTTTGAAGCCACTGATTTCGGTCTTGCATCTGCCAGCAATAATAACAGATTTTTCTTTTTTCTTTTTTAAACTAAGTGAGAGACCTAAGCTGATGTTTTTGTAGGAAGCAGAAACTTCACCAACTACTCCCAAACTGATTTCAATTCCTACTCCTCCTCCTAGAAGCTGGATTTCAATTTTAGATTTTGGATTCACACTCACCTTCACTCTTGGTCTATCGAAGAAGGTAATCTGATTATGGAAGATTTTGATGAATTCGATGTTATTATTTCTTATTTTAATCAAGTTGGTTAAAAATAAAATAATAAAATTAATTAATATTAACTAGAACTGTTCTGAATTACTTTTCAAAAGAGTACGAACAAATTACTCGAGAGAATACGTATATTCAGACTAACTATTCTTACCATTTCGAATCAAATATAAATAGTGTATCGTGTTTTAAATGTTTGAAACATTTTTACATTTTTAATTTCGTGCTGCGGAAAAAGAGACCTTCAGACGGTCTGAATCAGACCTCTTTTTTGCTCCCGCTCGATGATGATGATAATGATATTTTTAATTTAGCTTTAAAAATATATAGTAAAAAAGCATTAAGTTTTATAAATAATTAAGAATGAGAAATTGATTGTCTGAATCAGTAATACTGTTTAAAGAAATAAGTTTCGAATTCGATCTGATATAATGATTCGATGCCGAATCGTATTCGAATAAAATAATCTTCAACTACTTGATAGCCAATCGAAAGCAAGACAAATATTAAGCAAAACTCTTTTAAAAATGTGAAAAAAAACTTTACAGTTTAAAACTCACTTTTGTGTTCAGATTTCTTAGAATAGAAAACTCCGTTCCTTCAATTTTTGGAAGGTCCCAACTATAAACATTTTTAGCAAGTAAATTGACAGCTCTCTCAACAGCCTTCTTCAACTTACATACATTCACTTTTGGGTTCGCTGCATAATTTTGGAATATTTGCAATTATACTTTTTGACAAATTAAAATGTAGAATGTGGATGTAGAATCAATTCTCTTCTAAAACAAACCTGCGTCAGTGATGCAAAGAAGGACGAGGGCGATGAGGATCACTTTGAGCATGATGTCAGTCTTTCTTCTTAATAACAGAAAGAAAAGTTTCTCCAGTTTTGGCAGTGAATCCTTTATATACTGTTCAACCATTGTGATTAACATTTTGTATAAGAGAACGACTTCAACAACTAGTTAGTCGTGGCTAGCCAATTATCGCCCTAAGACTCATCTGATAAAGCGTCAATGATTCATAGACTAACCGTTGAAATTCTGCATAGCGTTTTGACGCATCCTTGCTATCAGAATGTGTGAATATATACCGACGTTATTTTCATCTGTTTCAATGAAATGCAAATTAAGGTGCTTCCAAAAAACAAAAGTATGAAGAAAATGTTGTAAAATGTCTACTACGTTTTGCTAGAAAAAAACTTTTCTGCGTAAGGACTTTCAGACCATTATTTTAGATATATTTCAATAAAAATCTTCATGCCTATGAAAAAACTAAAAGATTTTTAACGTTGCTTGTGTCCTTGAAGTTGTCGTTCAGTCTTTTGAGGTTAGCCAATTATCGCCCTCAGACGCAAATGACGAATCATTCTATTAGTTAGTCGTGGCAAGTTCATTATCGTCTTCGTCCGAGAGTCCATGATGCATGCGTGAAAATGCATTTATGATTCATATGCTAGCCACTAAAAAAACATTACTATGCATTAAGACTGAACATGATAATCGATACAGGCCCAATAAGACTATTTTTTTGGATAATATAGCGATCATTTGTTGAAGTTTTTAATATTTATAAATAGTTTAAGTTATGAAATTGCATGCTTTCTATTCAAAATATAGCCTAAAAATAGTGCTACACTCCTATAACCCTTGAAATCGGAGTTTCATCTTTGCGTTAAAAAAATCCATTAAATATCTTTTGTTGAAAAAAATTAATTATTATAAATAGAAGTAAATCTATATGTAAAAATTTTCAAAACCATGCAAAATCTCTATTAGGAAAATGTTTAAATAAAAAAACAAAAAAACAATTCGTTTATTTGCAAGCAAATAAATTCAGAAATCGAAGCAAATAAATGCTTGTATGATCTCAGAAAAATAAAAATAATACATGAACTTCTTAATTAGATTCACAAATTAAAAGAATTGTTAATAATAACAAATGTTTTCATTGATTGACAAACAAAAAAATTAATTCAAGTGATTGGAAATTATAAGTGGTTTAATTATTTTTTTAAAATTAAGGGTTTGCTGTATATTCTTCAAATTCAATGGCAATCTGTTCCAGAGTTGGAGCCCTGCATAGATTGGACTATTTAGATAGAAATTGGTTCTTGGAGTTTGTAAGTATTAGTCAGACTTAATTCTCAATGTTCGTGTACAGTTGGATGTGAAGGAATGTATTAAATGTGTAAAATAGGAGGATATGTTTTTTATTATAAGTTTATGAAAAAGAATATAGGTTTTAAAATGTATAACTGATTGATTGTTAAAATTTGAGCTGGAAGATACAGATGAGATATGTGGTCATGAGAGTGTAATTTAAAGAGGACTCTAAGAAAATTATTTTGTATAACATTTAAAGGATGTAAATGAGTTTTGCAAGCATGTCCCCATAAAGGGAGACAATAGGTCAAGTAAGGTAGAATTAAAGTAGAATAGAGTAACTTAATTATATGAGATGGTAAATTGTGTTTAAGTTTATGTAAAATACCAATATTTTTTGACAGTTTTTTTGATATATACGTTATATGTTCATTCCAAGAAAGATTACTGGTTATATAAATACCTAAGAATTTTGTATAATCAACTCTCTCTATAATATAAGAATCAATTGTAAGTGTATAATTAATAATGTTTGTTTTTATTTTAGGGCCAAAAAGAATGCTGCATGTTTTAGCATAGTTGATTTTGAGTTGGTTGTCAATTGTGCATTGATGTAACAAATTAAGAAAAGTATTTGCTTTTAAAATAAGATTATTAACATTTTTGTCTTGGAACAATACTGTAGTGTCGTCAGATAAAGGACAAATTTGGCAATTTCGGAAATATTCATTAAATCATTAACATAAATGTTAAATAACAAAAGTCCTAAAATAGATCCTTGCGGTACACCAGTGTTAATCTTAAGTGTGTTAGATGTTACACCATCAATGTATACATATTGGAAACGATTTCCTAAATATTCACAAAACCATTTGTGACATGTTCCACGTATTCCATAATGAAACAATTTATCAAGCAAGATAGAATGGTTAATGGTATCAAATGCCTTTGAAAAATCAATGAAAATACCTAATGTGTGTAAGCGAGAATCAATACCAGTAGCAACATGATGCACAACATCCAAAATGGCTAGTTCCGTAGAACTGCCTTTTGTGAAACCGTATTGGCTTGGTGATAGAATATTTTCGTTTTCTATGAAATTATTAAGTCGATTAAAAACAATTTTTTCTAAAATTTTTGATATAGAAGATAATAGTGATATGGGTCTATAATTGTTCGAATCATTTTCTAAACCATTTTTATGTATTGGAATAATTTTGGATAATTTAAAAAGAGAAGGAAATGAACCTGTTTTAAGAGATACGTTAATTAGATGTGTAAGTGGAATTAATATATTTTTTGAAATTTTCTTTAAAAGTTTTTTAGAAATTTTGTCATCGCCACAGCTAGATGTATTTGAAAGGGTTTTAATGATAGAGCTTACTTCAATGAAATCTGTTTCTAAGAGAAAAAAAGAATTTTGTGGACTTTTATTCAGGTATGATTTTGTAATATGATTAATTTTGTTTTCAGAAGAAGCAGCAAACTGACTATTAAAAATAGATGCGATAGAAGATTTGTCCGTAATTATTTCATTGTTAATTTTTAATGTAAAATTATTTTGTTTATTGTAGTTATTTAGATGATATTTTATTAAGCCCCATGTTTTCTTAATATTATGTTGATGCTTAATGAATTCTTCTTTATTGTATTTATTTTTGGAAATTCTGCAAAGAGAATGAAATAAGTTTTTATAAGTTTTATAAGTAATTATATTGAGATCAGTTGGAGAGCTAATACATTTTTTATACAACTTGTTTTTGTGTTTTGAAGAAACTAAAAGAGCTTTTGTCAGCCAAGCTTGTTTACGCAAGCAAGTATTATGTCTGTTTCTATGTTGACAATGAGTAGTTAGACCACTTTGTATTGTTTCGATGAAGTGTTTTGTGACAAAATCTATGAAGTCAGAAGACAAAATCATTGGATAACAAAAAACTATTTAATTTGAAAATATTCCTATCTGAAAATACGACATTATTTTTTGAGGTGAAAGATTTTTGTTTAAATTGTAGTTTCGAAAAGGTGCAGATAGGATAGTGGTCGGATAAATCATTTGACAGAACATTAGACTTGTGTAGTTGTAGGTTATTTGCGTATATATTGTCGATAAGCGTGCTGGAATATGAAGTGACTCTAGTTGGGTGAGTGATGAGTGGGATAAAGTTGAATGATGACATCAAATTGGTAAATCATTTGATATAGTATTACAAACACTATTTAATATATTAATATTGAAATCCCCAAGGATATAAATTAAATTATTTTTTATCGATTTATTTCTTAATGTTTTAGTGAGTGCATCATTAAAAAGTAATGGATCTGTATTTGGTGGTCTATAAACAATGATTAAGAGAACATTAGGAGAGTTTTCAGAAATTATTTCAATACATAGCCAATCAAAAACTTGAGAGTTTGGACAAAGATCATCTCTTACTACGTAATAAAGTCTGCTAGATATAAAAAAACCTACACCGCCTCCAATACGATTTTCCCTATTTTTACTTACAAATGTGTAACCAGGGATTGAAATAAGTTGTGATGACGTGTCATCCAACCAGGTTTCTGACACACCAATTACAGAAATTTGTAGATCAATTTCCTTCAACAAAAAGTTAAGTTCTTCCATTTTGTTATATAAACTTCTTGCATTAATATGCAGCAAAGAAAAATTAAAATCAAAGTTCTGAACATTGGCAAGAAGATTAGAGGGCGAGGTTGTTGGAGAGCTTGATGCAGACAGATTCAATGAGTTAAATAGATGAATGTCTGGGTCAAAAGGCAGCAGAACGTCGGGAGCCATTATGAGGTAGGTTTGTGATTGAATTGCCAATATTTTAATACCGCACCGTCCGGATGGATGTCAGGGTTACAGAATTTTTCTATGTCTTTTTCCTCCAAACAAATACGGAATGCTGTAGAGACAGTGGATTGGTCATTTTTAGGTATAGGTTAGTCATGTGTCATTTTAATACTAGTTTGCTAGTTGTAATAAAAATCATCATTAAATATTTGCACCAGAATGGGGCGTAGCATCACGAACAAGTTTTTTCTAGTTTATCTTGTCTTGAGCCATTTTGTAAGCAAAGTGGATGCTCAATAAGCATTGCTCATATTGAAGAATTTTAGGTCGGTCTCTTTGATGGATAACCATGTCCGGTTGAGACCGCCTCTGGCCCTTTAGCCGCTATCACTGCTATTTTTCCATCCCTTCTTACCTTCTTGCCATCTAAAAAGACCCTTTGTTTTTCTAAACAAAACCACATTGATAAAACCCCTTAATGGTTGCTTTAGAACGTAGTTTAATCATCGATTATTTTCAAACCGCAATAAATGGCGCTACTCTTCTCTTGTTGACCCACTCAATCACAAATGAGTGGTGCAGAAGTACAAACAATCAGAACAAACAAAGTTTTGTTATATATCAAAATACTTGGTTCAAAACAGACTTACGTTGCAAAGATGTATTTTTTGGCTCTAACGCTGTTTTTTGCCAGGCTGTCAGTTTTTGAAGCTGCAAAAGGTATGAAAAGACATCTATAAATTAAAAATTATTTTTAAAACAATATTACTTCAAAGCGATTGAGGTGACTCCCCGTGTTCTCTTCGTGATCGACAAGCCTCTCTACGATAGGTTCTAAGTAAAATTATCTCACAACCACTCAATCAACTGTCATTCCACGCTGCATTCAACTTTCATTTAATTTTTTGGCGAGCTGGGTTGGCTTAGATGGTAAAGTCGTTGGACCTGCAACTTAAAGGTCGCCAGTTCGAATCGCTGTTCAGCCAACCGTGAGCTATCATATACCATGTGTATATGATGCAGTGATTCACGACTTATGTCGTGTGAGTGGCGCCTCAGTTGCGTGCCTTTGCGCATTATAAATACGCATTATTATTTCATATCCTTCAAGATGGATGACTTCCTTAAGAAACAACGCCACTGAAGCAGACCAAGCTATCAACTACTTCTACTCTAATGTCTTCTCAAAGGTGTGAATCAATATTTTTGAAAATAGGAATTCTTAAATATAAATTTTTTTTTAATAATCTGTTTTTTAAGCGTTAAAGTTATTAAAACAACAGTGAAAAATCGATTTCAAAAGTAGCATTAATCGATCAACCAAAAGACACAACTATAAATATAATTTTTTTTTTATTAATCTGTTTTTTTAAGCGTTAAAGTTATTAAAACAACTGTGAAAAATCGATTTCAAAAGTAGCATTAATCGAGCAACCAAAAGACACAACCAAAAGAATCAGATATCTGCAGAAAAAAATTATTTTTTACTTAACAAATGTGTGATTTTAAAGGCCAGAATTCAGTTTCGCATGGAATCAAACTCGAAAATCAATCTGGATCTAGAATATTCGGACAGCCTCATCGACAAGGTGTTATTTATATTTATTGAATAAATATCGAATGTTTTTTTTCTTTATATGATTTTACAAAAATAATATTTAGCTAATTTATATATAATGGTTTCATTACACAAAATAGGGTTTAAGAGAAACGTTTTAAGGGTCCTTTATTATTATTTACAAGCCCTTAAAGACTAATTTCAATGACAGACTGGCAATGAGTTGAATTTTCCTCCTGGTTTCCGAAAGGATAATATTCTTATCTTGAATTCCGCACTTAACAATTTTAGAAACTTTCTTAACACAAATACAATTGGTCTGAAGAATTTTGACATTGCCCTCTGGTTCACGAGGTCAGTTTGGAATTATATTTAAAAACATCAACCTTTCACTCAGAAATTTACTTAGCATTATTGTTTTAGTGATTCTCTCCTTGGCTTGCCGATACAAAGCTTTACTTTTGAGCATTTTAAATACTCCATGACGACTGCTTCGGTGATTGTCGAAGATGGCTTGTACAACACTGTGAATTCTGTCATTTCTGAAATTGCAAAAGCGTGAGTGAATAAACAAATGTATGATCATTATTATTGAATTATTTGAAAGTATTGAAAAAACTTAAAACCACTTTATTCAGGTTCCGTAATGATTTGAATGCTTGTTCTAACAGCTTTTTGAAAGCTCCAAAAGCCGATGGTTATGCTAGGTTGAGTGATTGTCTCAGAAAAATGATGTTTTCAGAAATGTGAGATCGCTAAAAACTTTTTTTAATAATAAACTGATGAACCATTTTTCGTTTGTTGAAATCCCCAAATAATTGAGTTTTTTTACCTAAAGATAAATTTTTCAGTTTAAATTAAATTTTAATTTAATTCAATCAATAATTATTTGTATAGCGCCCTTTGCGCGCTCAGCCATCACGTTTTGAATAATAAAAAAATAATAAATGTGAAATATAAATACTTATTTGAAATTTGTTTGTTTAGCAAAAGAACCAGTCAAGATCCAGGCTTTCATGAGTACATGCGACCAAGTTCAATGACGAACAAGCTGGATACCTTACCATGCTCCACACCACCCCCTCTCACTGCAGACCAACAGTGCAGTCTCCTCTATGGACCAGGCTCCAGCCAGTGTGAGGTGTGTGCCAGTAAACATAAGAATTCGCAGTGATTTTAATGTAAGTAGATTCTTCAATTTTGAAAAATTCAAAATGTATTTTCAAAGCTTTTTAAAGATGTATAAAAACTAAACTGATGACTATTGAAACACAGTTACCAAACAAGAAAGACATCTGCGAATCTCTGGGCTGCATGAAGGATGGTAAATGCAAGCACAACTTAGGCAGCAAGGCGCTTGATGGAACTAAATGTGGAGAAAAAAAAGAATGTGGTGCTAACAAGTGTGTGTTAAAACCATGATCTGAAGGAATAATTCGTCGTAGGCTAGAGCTCAGTGTTAACTGAAAGTTAATTGAATTAAAGTTAATAAACTTTTAAAAATGCTGGGTTTCAGTTTGATTTTATAACTTTGTTTCATTGATGAATAGTTTTTGTATAGGTTTTAATTTTTATATAACCCTAGACAATCTTCCAGTAACGTCACGCTCAGCTGTTTAAACAGCTGTATGGTAAAAAGAACTATTTCATGCACAAACACGTTACTTTGGAAGCGAATTTCATAATCCGGGAAGTTTTAATGCAAATATGTTTGAGGAAGGGTCAGAAGTTAAACTTTTTGGGTTTCCAAATTACTGCCTTAAAAGGTATTTCATAGCTATGCAACGAACCTCATTGAGCGATAATAATAATTTATGCAAGTATACAAATAATGAACGACTTTACAGTTTAAACTTCTTTGATTCAAAGTTTGAAGGTAGTAAAAACAAATTTCTTGAGTGTTTTACGTGAAAGATTGTACTTAAATTAATTTTATTCTCGAAAACCATCCCACTGAGGGATTATGTTTTTTCTTTATTCATCTTCACTCATTAAAAAAAATTCATAGGGATTGAAGAGATATGAGCCAAAAGAAAGCTGTAAAAGGTGGATAATAATAATAATAATAATAATAATGACGAGCATTATCATAGTGGCGTATAGCCCGAACGAGCTTCGAGGCCACTTAGGCTGCATATTTTCATTTGTGCCTATGGATGAACACCTTAGAGTGTCAACGGCCAACCCAGGAACAGTGGGCTGGTGTCACATCTGCCTCGGGAAGTAAGACATCCAAGCAATATGATTATAATTCTGGTTCGACCGTTGCCCAAGATAAAAAGGGTCGTGTTGTTAAATTTGTCACTATGCCTGGTGTTGTTAAATGCGCTAAGAGAACCATTGCAGGTTGGTCAACTCAGCTGCCGACCTGCTTTGTAATGGTTAAGAGAGACCACACTGCCAGTCGCAAATTCACTTTTGCCATCTAAAACGTAAAGACCTTGGGTGACAAAACACACCGCCACAAGCTGCAACAAATTATAGCTGGCTGCGAGGAGCACAACATCGACATCCTCGCTATCCAAGATCATCGACTCAAAACCTCTGAGACGATTCGTCACAATAAGTCGGGTGCCTGGACTTTTGCACACACGAATTCTTCCATCGAGGGCCATGGAGTCGCTGTATTCTACAGTAAAAGAATTGCACCATTAGTTCTTTCTGTAGAGTACAAGTCAAAAAGAGTAATTGCCTTGAAGGAAACCCGAAACTTTGCATTGTCTTTGCATACGCATCTACCAAGCTCTCGCCATAGAAAAAGACAACTTCTACGATGACCTGCGAGAGCTGGTTAACAGCATACCCGCAAAAACGATCACCATGTTAGCTGGCGACTTTAACGCACGCAATGGAGCTGATGGTCATGAGACAAATCAAAGAATTGTCGGCCCGGACTGCTTCTATGATGAAACCAATGACAATGGCAACTGACTTGTTGATTTATGCGAAACGTCTAACCTAAGACTAGCACACTCGCACTTCAAGAATAGGAGGTCCCGACTTGTGACCTACACTGGGTCTAAGGGCGACAAACAGCAGAAAGACCACATTGAAATCAGCACTAAGTGGTGGAAGTTTATCACCAGCTGTCGAGCCTACAACAGCATAAACATCGGCTCCGATCATAAGGTAGTAAGTGCTCAATTCCGACTTTCCCTGCGAGCGACCAAGCGGCCGTTAAACGGAAAGTGCAAGTACAATTGGAGTTTCAGAAACTAGGCGCAGTTTTGACATTGTACTTCAGAATCGATTCTCCGAGCTCTTGAATGAAAAAAAAGTAACTTGCGCCAACGAAATCCAGCTAAAGAAGGACACACTAAACGAGGCACTGCGTTACGCAAGACCAACGACGTGAGTACGTAACCACCTGGAAAATAAACTCGATCGCAGGAGATGAAAACAAAGCCGATCCGTCAAAAGTGCGGCGGCTGGACGGTTCACTTGCAAAAGGGAATAAAGAGCTACTTGAAGGTTAGAAAAAATACTTTTCAACGCTGCTCAACAACGTCAACACTCATGCTGGTCTCTCAAACTTGTCTACACCATCCATGGACAAAAGCTTCATCAAAACCACTGCCTTCTCATTGGACGAGTTCCGAAAGGAAATCAAAGAGATGACACCTAACAAGGGGCATGACCATGCAATGACAGCAAAAGTACTTCAGAAAGGCGGTGACATCCTTGTAAAGCAGCTTTTAATTATCTGCAGACTAGTCTACAGCAAGTTTCGCGTACCAACTCAATGGACATCACGCTTGATCATCCCGCTGCCCAAGAAAGGAAATCTCCAGTTGATGACCGACTCCCGAGGTATCAGTTTTATGTCCGTCGCAGCCAAAGTCTACAACCGCATCCGTGAACCCATCGACTGGCTACTCAGAAAGAATCAGGCAGGTTTCAGAACAGGCCGCAGCTGCATTCAGCAGATTCATATTCTGAGGAGAATTATGGATGGCGCATACTCACAAGACATCCCACTATTCATCACTTTCGTCGACTTCAAGAAAGCCTTCGACTTAATCGACCGAAATGTGATGTTTGCGATAGTGCGACACTACAGAATCCCAGAGAAAGCTGTCAAGGCAATCAAGGTTTGGTACGACAAGTCGAGCCGCCAAGTCTGCATACAAGGCCAGCTTTCTGCACCCTTCAAGATTTCCACAGGCGTCTTACAAGGTGATGTTTTGGTTCCGTTCCTCTTCACTATCGTGATAGACTACATATCCGAATTGTCTGCAAGTGAATTTGGATATGTCACCCACTCAAGAAAATTAAACAAAGACAAGTGCGAGCAAACAACTCAGCTAGAATCAAGCCACCGCTCATTGCACCACACAACTCACGATGTTAGAATCCGAATCGGCCTTGCATGGGCGGCCTTCACGAAGCTACAAAAGTTTTTTCGCTCACCTAAGCTGAACACAGATCTCAAGATTCGCATCTTTCAAGCCGCTTGCATCTCAATATTGCTTTACGGCTGCGAATCATGGATACTCTCTCCAGCATTATCGAAGAAATTTGACGTTGCAAGGACTTGCTATCGGACGATGCTTGTGACCCCATCACAAACGAGTCTCTCTACGCCTTGTTTCTGGAATATCTACTGCTTTCTTTTTTATGCAGTTTACCTACAACCCCGTTAGCTATAGATTGTAGGTAAACTTCATAAAGAAGAAAGCAGAAAAGTTCAGAATGTCAGTTTATACTTTATTTTTGTTAACAAATCGTCAATTTAGAGTTAGAATTAGAGTTGGGGGAAGGGTTTTTAATTTTTATTTCAGAAAAAATGTAACTTTATAAAGAAATAGGATTTAAATTCTAATCCTAAAAATTACTTTTAAAGATATCTAACAAAATAAAATTTTAAATTGACGTTTTTTCTGTAAAAGTAAATGGTAACAAATTTAAGAAGCATTTTTGAATTTATGCATTGAATCATTTATTTGGTTCACTTCGCTAGTTTTATAATACTGCTAATATATTTAAAAACTTGTTTGTTATCTTAATGTGGATCCCCCCCCCCCACTTTTTTTCATTAAAATCATTTTCAAACTCTTGTTTTGATACGAGCATAATCGTCAAACATGGCATAAAACAGAATATTTATATAATATTTGGATATGTGAGTTGTGTAGTTATAGTGATAACTGTCTGAAACACAAATATTTTTTGCTTGTTTAAATATTAATATTAAAACAAAAGTTTTAAAAATTTAAGCGGAGAGAAAAGAGGATCTGGAGTCCAAGACCCCCAGGATTGTCCATGCTAGGTAGGACCCCCGCAAGATTTTCAGCAGATCGCCGCACATGGTTATCATTAACTTCCTTAATAAAGTCATAGGATAAGTTGGAAGAAGTTGTCTTTCCAACAAGAGTTTGGTCGATTGAATGCCTTAGGACTAAATCTAATACGTGATGTTGACACCCTATGTACTGAGGTGTAGGAATGTCTTTCTCTATAAAGTTTTTTTGGAATAGAATAACTCTTATAGTATCATAAATTAAAACTTTGATATTTCTCCACAAATAGTATTGTTCTAACACTTCAGTTATTTCATTAAATATTGTTGAAGCTTTTCCATCCTCAAGAGTTGGTGCTGCAAGACGAACTTCACGATGCTGATAACTTCACGATGCTGATTTTTTAAAGCAATTAGGGGAGCGCAGGGCAAGATGCGCATGTTAAGGGATTTTTAATACTGCTTTTAAGTGATAACAAGATAATTACATAAAATATTTCATTAAATACCTTAGCTATGTACATAGTATGTTCAATTTTTTCCTATTTTTCTAATAATAAATTTTCAAGGTTAAAAAACGATTCTCCCAAATGTATCAAGACGCACCATTTAAAAGCTTTTGATCATTTAAAGAAATTTAACAAGGAAATACCACTAAATCTTTGAATATGTCAATGAAACAATTTAAAATAAAAATTACTTAAGAAAATTGTTTATTTGTTTACAATCTTTTAGTATTTATTGAAACTGAAAAGGGACAAAAATCACATAAGTATTAATATTTCTTTAAAAAAATGGAAATTGAAAAAAATTAACAAAATTTTTATTCATTTTTTCACAATCTTTAATTTATTAAACTGAAAATGAAGAAAAATCACATAGGACTTCTTAAGAGCTGACTCCATCTGTACATCTAAATGTGTCCACCATCCCATTTGCCTCGCTGGATCCATTTTTCACTGGAAGAATCAATGTGGAACTCATCACATATCAAACAATTTTAAGATGTTATATAAAAAAAAGATGTTATATAAACTGTACATCAGATTCAACTTTCTCTTTAATAAAATTTTTGTTTTTCTCATTTTAATTAGTCAGTTATTTGGTTTACTTTTTATTGATTTATTTCTTCCCAACTTTTTTCTTATAGGAGGAGCTTTTAAAAACATCAGCAAATTTTACTTGTCTTTCTTTTTTTCTCAATGGTTTACATTTTGGACAATTGTTCAAGAACTTATTGTTTTCACTAAAATAGCTATTTTTACTTCATGAAATGGTTTTTGAAAATAATTTAATTAATATTCAAATACTTTTCAACGTTAAAACTTTAATTATTCTAAAAGAACCTAGTATTGTTAAAAAATCTATATTAAAAAGCATATCATGATAGGGTATTAATGTCCCGATCACCATTGGACAAATCGGGACAAACAGTACTTTTTTACTAGTTTAGAAGCTTCATGAAATAAATTATTAGACGATGCTTATCTCAAATTACTCTTCATTCAATGCAGTCTTCAATTAATATTATCAAATTACTAAAAAAACTACTGTAAATTCGTGACACCTAATATTAGTATTATGAGAATCGGGACATTTGTGTTTACGCCATAGTGTGCATGATATAAAACAGTGATTTGGTTTTACGGAAAAGAAACATAAGAGCCCAATATTTAACATTTATCTTTCTTTCCACATGAAATGTATTCCGAAAAAAAAATTATATTACTCACCTTTTTGCTTAATAAATCGCGATGATCAAAATCAGAACAGAAATTGTTGGAATGAACAAAATAGCCAAAAACTCATATAAATTGAGTATTCTAAAATCAAGAAAAGTAAAAAGACGTTTTTAAATATGCCTATGACTGAATAAATCAAACCGGATAGAACTAACTAAAATTTAATATTTGAGATTTGTAAAAGAAATTTAAGACATGCGTTTTTAGCCTATTTTTTATTTTTAAATAGCTAGAAAGTATAATATCGTACTATTTATTATGAATATTTTACATGGTTAAAATTTTTATATTCCTTTTCTTTAAAAAAATGCATTCATTCTTTTTAAAAACAAGTAAAGCATTGCAAATCGTAAGTCTGTAATCGATTCTGGATTAACCCATATATATATATTGGAGTTGTTCCACGATTAAAAATTTTAATCGTGCGTTAATCGTATTTTAACGCAATGTTTTTAGCATATTTTACATTAGTATAAAATAGTAATTAAATGTATTTTTTTCACAAATTTTATTACAATTGTATTAGAACTTTTATATAAAAATCATCCACATTTTAAAAATTAAGACAAATCCATAAATGATAAAAATGCAATGTTCACACATCCTTTTGAGCCAGTTACTCAAGCAAACAAGTTTTTCAACATTTGTTGGATCTAAAGATACTCTTTTCTTGCTAACTATGTGTCCTGACAAGCTGAATAGACGTTCACATGGAACTGTATTTGCAGGAGATGACACGTATTTTCTTGCCAGTTTCACAAGAGTCGGATATGTTCCTTCGTTTTGTTGCCACCAAAAAAGAAGATAACTCTCAAAGCTACCTCAGAATCTTTTCTAAAAGTTTATGTTTAACGTTCAATGATTGACTTAGTTATCATTGAGCTATCTTTATCTTCGGAATATGAAGTCACGTATATAAAATAATGCATATTTATAATGCGCCAAGGCACGCAACTGAGGCGCCACTTTGTTTGTAATATTTTGTTTGGTGAAGGCAGTATAGTTTAAGAGGTTTTCTATTTCTCTTATAGTTTCTTAAACTTTTTATTTGTTATTTCTTTTGGAATTCATGATGAGCCATATAGTGGATCGTTGATTATTGGAAACAAACTTCTTTTCGTGATACTTTTTTGGTATTGCGTTATGTTTTTTCCCAGATACTTGAGTTCAAATATTCACAAAAGAATAAAAGATATCCAAAGAACTAACATTTGTTTGTTTCTATTATACCGCATTTCAATGAAATTTTTTAAGGGGTGTTCGAAGTGTGGTTTTTATTAAGAAAAAGCAAAAAAGAATTAAATGTCTTATATTTACAATATTTTTCATCGTGTAAAGACATCAAAAAATTAAAATCTGAAAAACAGTGAAAATGTAATAAACCTAATGTGTAGTTATAGTGATAACTGTCTAAAACAAAACTATTCTTTGCTACTTAAATATTTTTTTAATGGGGAGAGGGGGGTGCAGACTTCAGGACCCTCCCAGGATCATCCATGCTGGGTAGGCCCCCCCCTCTCTTCCAAGATTTAAAGCAGATCGTCGCCCCTGGTGAATAATATAAAATCAAGCAACATTTGAATATTTCTGCTTCTTATAATACAATATCTGTTCAAAATCTTACAGAAAAATATATAATTAGTTTGACAGATTTAGAAAGTAGTTCTTGCAAAAAATTTAAAAAATTTCGTCACATTCTAAAAATCATGTGTTTCATGTGTGAATATTGGAAAAAATGTGAAATTGAAAGGGTAATGTTTCAGGAAAAAAAAAGTTCAGCAAAATATATTGATTTAACGGTGTTGTTAGAGATGGAAAAAGTTGTACGTAATAAAGTCTGCTTCGGATCTCTTGAAGAAATGGTTTTCCAGCTGTATGAGTAAGCTTGTCCAATGCTGAATGTCTTTAAGCCAGAATATGAAATATTTTTTCAGTTGAACATCGCCCATTATGATTCATTAATTTCGATGAAAAGAAGGAATCTCAAAATGTTTTGAACAAGTCTAATATTGTCATTCGAGTGCTGCCGAATCATCGCTGAGAACCTCTTTTCACACTCAGCTGTTCTAATTGGCAACATTTTAGAAACCTCATATGTGTCTATTTATGTAAAAACACTAAAATGAACCATTATTTAGAATTTTATTTCTACACACACCAACTCAAAATACTGTTATGGAAAAACTGCGACATAGTAAAAGTTGGGTGTATTTCAATTTATGACTTTAATATAATATAAAATACGATTTAAAATATTAATTGAATAATATAATATAATAATTTGTTTGATAAGATAATCTATAAATTGCTTTTTCCAGCACTTTTACACTTAATTTTTTTAATGATTTTAATCGCTCTTTTCCCTCAAATGTTACTTTTTTTCTAGGGCTGTGCTTTAATCTACGTTAACTTTTGATTAACGCGTTAATCAATTAACGACCGTTAAATTTTTTAACGCATCTGAAAAATATAAACGCATTAAAAAAATTTAATTCATTTAAACCTATCCAAATTGAACTGTTGTGTGCCGTTTTGGTTACATTGTCAGCAAGTGAACACAAACATTTCAATCAATCAATCAATCAATCAATCAATCAATCAATCAATCAATCAATCAATCAATCAATCAATCAATCAATCAATCAATCAATCAATCAATCAATCAATCAATCAATCAATCAATCAATCAATCAATCAATCAATCAATCAATCAATCAATCAATCAATCAATCAATCAATCAATCAATCAATCAATCAATCAATCAATCAATCAATCAATCAATCAATCAATCAATCAATCAATCAATCAATCAATCAATCAATCAATCAATCAATCAATCAATCAATCAATCAATCAATCAATCAATCAATCAATCAATCAATCAATCAATCAATCAATCAATCAATCAATCAATCAATCAATCAATCAATCAATCAATCAATCAATCAATCAATCAATCAATCAATCAATCAATCAATCAATCAATCAATCAATCAATCAATCAATCAATCAATCAATCAATCAATCAATCAATCAATCAATCAATCAATCAATCAATCAATCAATCAATCAATCAATCAATCAATCAATCAATCAATCAACCAATCAATCAATCAATCAATCAATCAATCAATCAATCAATCAATCAATCAATTTCTATAGCACTCTTTCCTCAAATTCAAGAGCGCTCGTAAATAAATTTGTTAAACAGATATGTCTTCAGATCATTACGAAAAGTAAACAATGATTTAGAAGTAGTTAAATAAGGAGGTAATGAGTTCCAAATATATGGACCTGCATAATGTGATGATAAATAGGAGTACGGCTAACAATTCTAGCTGCATAATTAAAATGGTTTTAAAGTACTTTCACATAAATTATAATAGAATTAATTACAATAGTCAATTCGAGATAGAAAAAGTGCAGAAACTGACATCTTTAAAGGGTCATCTAAGTAAGGTAATAATTTTATAATACGTCAGAAATGAAAATATGAAGATTGAGTAACAATTAGAATTTGGTTTGATAAAGTCAGAAATAAATCCTAAGCTACGACTATGACAGGTTGGAACAATAGTATGAGGGGGAAAATTACATGGATCATTAATTAGTTTACCATTTTTATAAAAAAATATAAGTTCAAATTTTAGTGGATTCAATTTTAAAGACATTGAGCTAAACCAGTTTTTAATAGATAATAGACATAAACACAGTCATGTGTAGAAGATTCGTTCTAATAGTCTGTCTTTCATCTGCTTTGTGAAGTAGGTAGCCAGTGGGTGCTTGCAAGCTGTGCACTGGTGCTCAATTTGAGGCCCTGGCACTTCTTCCTTTTAAAATAAGTTTTTAATGTAGTCCGTTAGACAGTTATTGGTTGAAGATGTTAATTCCGAGAGCAAGATTTGGCAAGCGATAAATTTAAAAACCAAAAAAACAAGAAAATATTTATATAATAATAATAATTATTATTTGAAATTTAAAAAAACTAAATTAATGGATCAGAAGACAAACTATTTAAAAAAATCATTAAATGGTTAAAGCGGCTGCCAAGATGGCAGCTGCTAACCAAAGCCTTCACTTCCCTAATTTTCTATCAACAAACGAATGGGAAAAATTGCATTCCATCAAAAAACTTCTCATTTCTTATAGATTTGCAATAGGGTAAAAAATATTTTTAATGTTCAATAGTGTTTCTTGCAATTTGCTGAACGGGTAGCCGACTCGGTAACGACTTTTGGCTTGACCAATAATAAAAGGTCCTAGGTTTGAGTGCAACCAATGCCCTAGTAACCCAGGGGCGCAAATAAAAATATGCAGCCTAAGTGGCCTGGAAGCCCGTTCGGGTTATACGCCACTATAACAATGCTCGTCATTATTAACGGCGATTAAAATTTTTAATCGTGGAACAGTTCTACTTTTTTTTTCCAATTTTGGTACTGTCTTTCAGAAATTGAATATGCTTTTTTTTGTTTCTTTAGACTGTTGTCTAATTTGTCATAATTGTTTTTTTGTGTGAACTGAACCATACATTAAACCAAGTTCCACAAATCAATTCACAAACAGTGCTCGTCGGATTGGCAGTAAAAGAAGGTAAATAAGGCATCTCTTGCTCGAAAATTCCACTTTGCATTATTTCTATTAGATAATCTTCAATATTTATGAAAAGAAATTACTTAGATTCTTGGTAGTATCGGAAGACCTTTTCAAATCATATAAAAACTGCATATTTTGGCGCCATTTTATGTTCTAAAAGTTTAGTTTTATATTACTTTGTAGAAACTCTTATTTGAAATTTTCTTTATAATATGATTTTCAAGCCAAAGCATTTTGATAGTTTTCAGGGAAGGTTGACAATTTGTTCACTAAGGTTATGACTTTTTTGTGATTTAATGTTCCTGGTTAATAAACCAATGAAAAGTCACACAATTATTGTTAAATCATTAATTTCCTGTGTCCTATATCCATGAAAAATTGTTTAAAAATGAAAATGAGTTTTTTATATATTTATTCTCAGTAAAAGTCTCCCACAACACAACATCTTTGAAAAAGTATGAGGTTGCACAGGATGGAACGATTTTTACACGTAACCTCATAGCTCAATTGCATACCTTAAAATTTATCCAGCCATTATAGTGACTCTTTGTCTAACTATATCAACTTTGAAATAAGAAATAACAAAAAAATAAAGATGAATTTATTAACCTCATACATGAACACTCAAAAATCATATCTTGAGCAACTAGGTTCCCAAGAGGGAATGCTTAGTAGCCTAAGATGAAATCATATTCTATATCACAAAAAATGTAATTTAAACGTTTTACTCGTCATCAGAATACCTTAATTATCTAAATAAATACTTTTTTCCGCTCAATCAATACTAATAATTCCAAAAAATCTTTATTTTTTCTCGAATATGTAGTCTTTCAGTTTCTTCTCAAAAGCGTCATCAAATGTTTTTTTAAATGCTTTAAAACATTTTTAGAAATTTCATTTTAAACGCGCTTTACCCAGAGTAATTTTTTGATTTCGCACTTCACTCTTTGGTTAGCGGCTGCCATTTTGGTAGTCGCTCAAATTAATTAGAGGAATAAACGGTTTTGGGTATAGTATTTTAAAAGGTTAAAATCTCTAATATAAATAAAAATTAAATACTATTAATTCGAATTTTTATGTGAATGTTGGTCGTTTTGAGTCTGTCAAGGCATGGCCGCAGCAAAACAAGATGGTCACAGGGAACCAGGTGAGCTGCGACAAAAAATAGAAAACCTTCCACGTCTACAGTCTATAGAGATTAATGAGACAAAAATCTACATCTATTCAAATCTGAGGTTCAGTTATATCAATAGAGCATACTTGTGTCAAAGCTAATGAATACTTACAGTTTTTTTACTTAATAAAAATGTAAATTATTGGTTTGTATTAATTTTCAATAGTCTATTTAGAATATAAACTTTATATAGTCTAAATACTGTAATTTATCATCTCCCGAGATGGACCAATGCCAGAGACAGATTTATCAATGTCTAAAATCTCGTCCTAAGTTTCATCTTAGACAACTATTCATGTTTCATCTTAGACAACTATTCCTGGTTCATCTTAGGCAACTATGATCATGCTTCCCATCCATGGTTAAAACAGGCTAATCGCTCAAATATTAATTATACTACTTGCACATAATGAAACTGTAGTGCATCATCTAATTAATAATAATAAAATAAAAATTATATTTCTTTGGATGTTGAGAAAAAACAGCAAAGCGTTATCTCCCAAGTTTCTAACTTTTCTTCTAGAAATCAGTTTTTAAATTATTATTTTTGAACAAGACAACTTTCACAAACGAAACCAACATACAAATGGGCTTAGAAAATGGATGCATAAATAAAAAAATAGCTTAACATTTTTTTATATATCGCATAGCTGTAAATAGGCTCGTTCCTTCTTAGAAACCGGTTCATCTTGAGCAACCTTCATCTATTTGAGGCTAACATACTATTTTAAAGATTTTGTGTGGTGGGAGACTTTTTTTGAGAATTAACCAGAATAAAAATTATTTTTCCTATTTTTGAGCAGTGACTCATTGGGATTGGACACATGAAAGTAATTATTCGACTAAACGCTAGAAATTAATAACTCTAATGTTGATGTAATTTTTCATCCTGCCGCCACCAATGAGTTTTTTTATATTTCCAAACAGAAAGATCAAAATTGACAAAACCTCCTATTTTATTCAATATAATTTTTTCTGACCACGAAACTATTCTTACTAATATCCCACCACCCCAACTTCTTCTATTCGTTCTTACCTATACGAATACTCATTATTTCTACCATCATCTATACCTTCATCTGCAGCATGTTTAGCGAAATAATCATTAGTACCTCATAATCAACACCTCCCAAACTCTAATCATCACGACTATTCAATCATCATCACCATCATCACAGTCGGCAACGATCGCATACACTTTCGGACGATTGTTATGAAAGCATACAGAGCTTGTTTACCATACATATTCTCTGCGTCACTTCTTTTGTGGATTCGAAGCATTTTCTAGCCGTCTGCATCACTCTTGTTTGCTGGCTGACTAAGTGGAGAGCTTTGCGATAATCACGGATTCAACTTGTATATAGTTCTTAAATGTAGATATAAATTAAAAGATTTTAAAAAAATTTGTTAATGCCACTTTCGTCATATAAGTTCATGTTTGGTTTGTTGTATCGGTCACGGAATTTATTGAATAACACTGCATCTTCACAACAACTGATTACTTCTCAATTAGCGTCTCAAGAAATAACTCTTATGTAAAGTTAAAAGCCGACTCATTCAGGATCGCCATATCTCATTTAAGATGTTTCAAAACAGTTGCGTAAGAATCAGCAATAATAGACCTTACAGCAATCTACAAGTCATAGCTCATTTAGTATTCTTGAAGACTCTTTAAAAAGTTGAACGTCATAATAAACTTCTTGACAATGTGAGCAACTGAAACCGCCATTGAAAAAACTCCAACGGATCATTGTGTGCGACGAGTGAGAAGATGCAAGATCTCCCTTCATAGCGGTTATTTTCGTTTTAATTTTTAATATTCCAAATGCTATATAAAATATATCTTCTTAAATGGGCCATTGCACAATATTTTGACTTTTTCTTAGTTTTTTATATTTTGGCCGTATAAGGTAAAATTTCTCTTTTCCAATCCACACAGCCTGTCATCCCCCATTGATTGCTCCATTAAACTTCACCACACAGGCTCATGTCACCATAACCGCATCTTGGCACCACAAAGTTATCCGCTGTTTCTCACCACTGCATCCTCTCTTCCATACTATTAGAGACCGACCGAAACAGATATTTTTATTTCGGCCGAAATTAAAATCTCATTTTCGGCCGAAACCGAAATTAAGCCGAAATTGATTATCAATTTTCGGCCGAAACCGAAATTATTTCCAACTTTTATTAAAAATGAAAAAATAGTATTTAACGATGACAATGCCAGTTTAATAAGTAAAGCCAAACAAGCGTATATTTTAAACCAAAAAATTAAAGTTTTTCAACAACAAAATTTGTATGTTGTTGACAGGCTTTGCTTTGGTCAGACTGACATTTTGTAAAAAAACTTCTAAATACGATTCAACGACATTCTCACAATTTATTTTTGAATTAATTAATCGAAGCCAAATATTCTCGTTCTTTCGACTTATATATAGTGTTTTTCAAAGAATGGATATCTAGAATTCCACATGCTTGTATGTTATTCGAACAATTAGTCTTATGTCACCCATAAATCAATTAACCACGATATCGAATAGAGATGAGAATTGAACCCAAACTTAATAATTCGAGTTCGATTGAGGGTATACAGACACTTACTTTTGACAATAACATTTTTAAAACAAATGTTTTAAAAAATAGAATTTGCTTTGAAAAAGTTTTGTTAAATATCATCATTGAACGTATCCCAATTTACTTAAATTTCAAAAGAATGATTGTTGTTCCATATGCTTGTATATTCTATTCGAACAATTAGTCTGAGGACACCCATAAATCAATCAACCACGATAACTAATAGATATCTAATAGAGAATCGAATCCGAACTTAATAGTTCGATTGAGAATACAGATATATCAGATAAACTACATAAATAAATAAAAATTTCGGTTTTTTGGTAAATATGAGATCCATTTCGGCCAAAACCGAAATTGAGCCGAAATTACAAAATTATTTTTGGCCGAAACCGAAAAATTGCCGAAATTGTGAATATAGATTCGGCCGAAACCGAAAAATTGCCGAAACTAATAAAATTGACACTTTCGGCGCCGAAACCGAAACCGAACCGAATTTCGGTCGGTCTCTACATACTATCATAACCACATCCTTACAACAAAAGAATCGCTACCACCACACCATCATATCTTTACCGCTACACAATCATTTCCTCTTTAATCCTTCATGTGATCATTACTTCGCAAGCATCAAAACTCACAGCTTCCACCACCACTCATGTTTTTACTACTGCCACTGAAGACCAATTAAGACGTATTTAATTCATTCAACTACTCACTCTTTTGAAATGTTAGGAAACGAGCCTGCCTCACTGATCCTTCGTTCACTTCAAGTTTTAAGTCTTCTTGTATTTTTTATTAATGATTCTTTATGTCTGTTTGTATGCGCATTGCGTCATAAGTGTTTGTTTACAGGTTAAGAATTAGCTTTCGAATGCACTTGCGTATGTGTTTGTTTGTGCTCATGTGCATGTGTGAAAGTCTTTCACTGAAAGAGAATATAACCTTGGCAAGTCATTCATTAGACGACTGTCTTGCCTGTCACTATTGCAGTTAATATGATTATGGAGCGATATTGATGGCTTGGTGTTGTTTGATGGGATGTTGTTGTTCAGGCTGGTATTGTGGCTGGGATTGTAGCTGGTATTGTAGCTTGCAGTGCAACTGGTTCTTGAAAATGTCATTTCAACACAAAAAAATTATATTTAAATAAGTAACTCAGATACAAATAAGTAAAATACAATATTAACTTTCTAAGAATTATTTTCCCAAAGAGTCATTCACAAGATATGATTTAAAAGCCCCCCACCTTTACTTTTTTCCATGGCGTTTTTGCTAGCGTGATTTGCCTGAATGAAGACCATATCATTTTTAATTTAGTATTTGGAAATTTTTTTAATAAAATTACTTTTCTACTGAAACTTATGAAAAAAAGAAGATTTCTGAATCTACTTGAACAACCATGTAGAAACATAAAACAGAAAGGCTATGAAAGTGGTGAAGATTGGATGCCTAGTCCAAATGTAACTTAACTATCATGAGCAGAAAAGAGACAAGCAAGCACCCTTCACAGCGTCTTGATCAGAACTTTCGTCGATTCGTAGTGGTCACACCAGCCTAGAACTTTCCCGTGATATTGCTCGCACGCACGTGCAGAATCACGCACAAACGTACACATTCTTTCACACTCCAAGTGACAAGCATTTGTGAAAGTGTACAACTGCACATGTACACAACAACGTTCTATGTAAACATCCAAATAAAAACCACACAAATATAAACTAAACTTTATAGCACAATAAAACGTACACACAAGCATACAACGATGAATACAAATAGAAACACACTTATAAATACACCACACATACAAAGGAGCATACACTCAAGCGTACATTGAGACGTAAATACAGAAAGTATTAGAAAGGCGGTGCCTGGTTTTGCGTCCATAATGTAAGACTTTCCCAATTATTCTTTCTTTTTTCCAATATAGTTATATATTTTTTATTTTCCCACTCATGAAAATAATTTTGAAAATGATTTTTCAGCATTCATTCTTTCCTCAATTCTTCTGCGGGCTTCATTCTGGGTATGATTAACTCAATTAATAAGAAGAACAAGACATGACAAATTCTCCGACTATTCGAAAAAGTTTGAAAACGTGTTTTTAGTTTTTAAAAAGTATAGCACGCTAGCAAATGTAGCAAAAACACTAACACACTGGCACATGCGCTTGAGTCTTCATACGCCCCATAAACACCCCTGTCCTGTCTCCTAAGCCAAACAAACGACCACTTCCATAAACTCCATTATAATCAACCCAACGACACTTCTTCCTTGCACCCAGCATCACAGTCATCATCAGAACTTCTCCAGCTACCCCAAACATCATTAGAACCACTCTAGCTACCACAACCATCATCACAACCTGCCTAGTTACCACAAACAGCACTGTCGCAGAACCTTCTGTAGTAGCTCCTGTGTTATCAAGACTACTAAGACACAGCCACAACAACCACCAAAAGCATCAGACGCCACCAGAGTTGATTTTTCGAACACACAGCCAGAAGGAGGGCAGGGCGGGATCTGCCCCTTCAACTAATATTCGTGCACCCTCTTTGACTATAAATCTGTCTATTTTACTTAATTTAATATATTTTATTTTATTTAATATATTTTATTTTATTTAATATATTTTATTTTATTTAATATATTTTATTTTATTTAATATATTTTATTCTATTTAATATATTTTCTTTTATTTAATATATTTTATTTTATTTAATATATTTTATTTTATTCAATATATTTTATTTTATTTTATATATTTTATTTTATTTTATATATTTTATTTTATTTTATATATTTTATTTTATTTTATATATTTTGTTTTATTTTATATATTTTATTTTATTTTATATATTTTATTTTATTTTATATATTTTGTTTTATTTTATATATTTTATTTTATTTTATATCTTTTATTTTATTTAATATATTTTATTTTATTTTATATATTTTGTTTTATTTAATATATTTTATTTTATTTTATATATTTTATTTAATATATTTTATTTTATTTTATTTTATTTAATATATTTTATTTTATTTAATATATATATTTTTAAAATATATTTATCCTATTATGAAATCTTGGTAAAATTAGTGATATATGGGCATAACCATTATAACATTCATAGTTTTATTTCTATGGCACGCTTAATCTTATGTCATTGTAAATGTATCAAAGCGTACTTTAAAATATTGAGTAATGTTTAATAAATCAAAAAAAATTAAATTTTCAATAAAATAAGATTAAAAAAATATTTTAAAAAGTCAATAATGATAAGGATATTAATAATGATTGCGACTAAACATTTATGGAAGGCTGGATCGTAATACCATTTATTTATTTTATTTTTTCAATTTTAGGTAACTTTCTTTGTTAGTCACGCCAAAACTCAGTTGTGTTTCATTTTGGTCGTTGTTTTGCGGGGATTTACAATCAGTACGACATCGAAGCTGACACTCGAAACAAAAATCGCTGAAACTATCTAAGTTTGCTCCTATATAAATACTGTTGACTCTCTTTACAAAAGTTTACGTGAAGCTTTAGTGCCCAGTATTTGAGTTTTGAAGCTGCTAATTCTTATCATTAAGTCTTTTCGGTTCATAGCTGCCTAAGTAGAGACGAAGAACCCCTAACAGATAGGCAAGTTGTGTCAACCTCCAAGGGACTAGAAACTATGTGCTACTGGTGGATTCAAGCCATGCTCAAAAAGCAGTCCCTCGAAGAAAAATAACATCTCGATGAAACCTCCAACCTAACAGACAATATGTCCTTCTCAGCTGACTGAGTTACTGTTTGTATGTTTATATTTTCTTGGTCGTGAAGAGTGGCATTAAAAAGCTGGTCTCAACTTTAGAGTGCTGACAAGTGAGAATCCTTGTAGCGGTAAAGCAAAAAGTTTGTCCTATTGAAGACCTTCGTAAGGGAAAAACTGCCATCATCTTCATTACTTGTGGCAGCCGTTAAACCAGTATTTGCGATATGGTGGTTTTAGTAGTTTTAAGTGAATTAGTCTTTGTAGTAGCTATAGATATTGTAACTACATTTTCAGTCACCAAAGAACGTTCACTTAGCATTTGCAGGCGGACTTTTGCGGCGGATAATAATAATTGATACATGCGTGGATGGGTGCTTCTAAAGCGCTTAATTGCATTGCGAGCATGCTCTATTGTTGTCTTCAAAGTATTGTCTCGCAATTATTCTTATTGCTGCGCTTTTTAAACACATTTAATTGATTAGTTTTTTCACAATTATTTCTTGAAAACACATACCGTTTTGGAACTTTTATTTCGTGTTTTTAATCGCTTACAAGCTTCGCTTTATCGAAATGAAAATGAAAATTTCTGGTATCCTAGGCTGCTGTTTCTATCCGCATAGGCAACGGCAAGCTTCTATTTTTTGTAATTGCTTGATAAAAGTCGGTTAAAATAAGAACTATCCAAAAAAAGTTCACGTCTCGAGCACAAAATCTTCATCTTGCAAGTTGCCCAATTTATGAAGCACACTAATGCGGCTTGCCTGCAAGATTTGATGCATGCCTCATCGACAGGGCTTGCCGTTTTGTCAGGCCTAGGATACTTTACGACATTATTTTATAAACTGTGTAATAAAATATTGATAAAAAACATAACTCTAATTATTTTTATTTAATGAACTAAGATCTAAAAACCAGTATTTAAATAACATTTAGGAAATAACTTCATAAACCCTCACGCAAATTACAACGTCTTATGAACTGGAAAATCTGTTTCTTGTACGGTGTACAATGCTGATCGGAAGTCCTCACTTTCAAGGCCCTTGTGCAAGAAAAGTCTTTAGTTCCAGAAGTTTCAGTGGTCTTAAAGCCATTTTGAATATATTCCACATTAATAATACTTATTTTTTCTAAAGTTTTAAAAGTTTTTGTCAATAAAGATATTGTACAGTTGTCTCAGAACATTCAATTTTTGGTCGAATACGAATATTTGGCCTAGCTACTTGGCTGATTATGAAAAAAAATTAGAATAGTGTATTTAATAGGCCTAAAAACATTGTTTGTTTCACCTTCACACCAAACACTAAAAATGTCGTTTGCAGGACACGAAAAAAAAGAATAATACATTTTAAGTAAAAAAGTGTGTTGACGCCTTGAAGACAACTAAAAACACAAACAGACACAAAAATGTATTCATATATGTCTGTAATTTTCAGGTAATCCATGAATTGTCTAATTCAATCAATCATTCCATGGATTATTAAACATTGTACTTTTTTAATTTTTTCGGATTCATTAAAATAAAATGCCCTTCATCTTTAACTTGCTGCAATCAACTATAAAACTGGGAAAACAAGTATTAAACCTTTATTCTTTAAACATTCTTTTGAGATTTATCAAATAAAATGCCAAAATATTGAAACATTATACTCAGTAAGTAAACTGCTATTCGTTTTTAACTTGTGGCAGTAAACTATAGAACTGTAAAAAAAACAATTAAAATAAAATTGCAAGCAACGAAGCATATGTTTAGAAACCCTTAGAAATGACTGGAAATCCATGGATTGCCTAATTCTACACACTACCTGTAACATATACAAATATAGAGAATATACACTTTAAGATATAAGCACAAAAGCTGACACGAACAGAACAACGCATAAAAATTACGATAAAGTGCTTCCGCTTCGAAGAGCAATTTAAATTAACAGCACTTTAGCTTGATTTGGCACGGGTTCATAAGCCATGAGAGTTAACAAATTTATGCAGGCCTTTATTGGTTTTTATTGAAGCCAAAATACCACTGCAAACTTGCCTGAAATAAATGAAAATTGCAGCTCCACAAGCCGTTTTTCTCATGCGAATATTCTTCTATATTCAGCCTGTTCTCTTTACTAGCCGTTTATTTATCTTAATGTGCATTGTTAATACCGTCATTGTGTTCTATAAAAAACTACTTCCATCCATTCACCAATTAACTCTTTCTTCCACTCCTTTATCCACTCTCCCATCAACTCCTTTATCCACTCTTCCATATACTTTTCAATCCACTCATCCATCCAGTCATCTATCACCTCATCCATCCAGTCATCCATCACCTCATCCACTCCCTTTTCCATATAATTTCCCATTATCGCTACATCGAATTTTTAATCCATACTTTTTGCTTTTTTGACACCCATCCTTGAAACGGTTCTACTTCTCTTCATTGATTTGGCTTAAACGTCCATTCGTCTCAAATGGCGCTCACTGTTTCACGAGAGGTTTAATAGACTCGTTTTCATACTTGCTTCTATGGATGTCTTTCCGTCTCATTGCTCTGGTCAGAAAGACATTTCATGCGTTTCTGTGTCAGCCATTGCATGTTGATTAATGAAACCTCTTTGATGACTTCCGCCAGAAACGAAAGCAACAATAGTAGCAAAAAAATTAAAAAGCAAAATTTTATCCGTTTTATAGCGCTAAATGACTTGAAAAAAGATGAAGTTCATTATAATCTTGTTGTTGTTTTATGCTTATGTTGTTATAGATGTCTAGTGCGTGTACGCCATGAAATCAATAACCCGTACAAACGAAAACAAGTGAATAAACAAAAAACGAAACAAAAGAAAAACAATTTGAAAGTGAAATATTATTGGTCGCACAAAATGAAGTTGCAATAGGAAAAAAAACAAAAACATCGAATGCTCCGGATGCATGCCTTCAGAGCAGCATCCTTGAGTAGACGTGTTACTCAAAGTTGTGGAAAATTTCATTCAAAAGGCAAGCAATCTCAATGCTTTAGAAGGGCGGCTGACCAAGCCTGGATTAGCACTTCTTGGCAACTTTCGCTCAAGTCTTGGATTGGATAAAAACTCATTAAATAATTTCATTTTTCAATTAATTTCAGGTTGAATAATTTCTTTTTTGTATATTTATTTCGTTACTATTTTTTATTCTCGCTGACAATACTTCATCATCATCATCATCATTATCAGCAGCAGAAGCATCATCATCATGGGGAGCGGGGATGGCTTAGATGGTAGACGTCGGACTTGCAACTTAAAGGTCGCCTGTTCGAATCCCTGATAGGCAACCGTGAACTATCATATACCTAGTGTATATGATGCGGTGTTTGCGACGTATGCATTGAAAGATGTGTACGTCGTGTGGAGTGGCGTCTCTGGCGCATAAGAACCATGCTTCTCAGAACCATTGTAACATGGCATGCGTCTGTCAAGCTGTGAACGATATAGACTATAAAAAAAATTTATCATCGTCGTCATCATCATCATCACAAGCACCCTTGCACTGACATGATTAAAACTCTCGCACACTCCAGAGGAAGCGACCATAAAGACGGACTCTTTCACATCCTCATTAGTTCCACCACCCCATCAACATCATCATCATCATCATCATCACAATCATCATCATCATCACCAGATTCATCGTTAACTTTAATTTCTTTCAAAGCATGGAGCACCAAGAAATATCTAAGTTATCAATGATCCTTTCATTCTTTCCTCAGCTTCAAGCCTTTCGTTCTATCCTCCTTCTCATTCTTACCTGATTAAAAGTCGGACGTCTCAATGCAATGTTGGCAGCAGCTCTGCAGGCTTGCGTCATGCAGTAATTTGTCAACGAAGACGTCATTCTGGCCATTAATCCACCAGGCCATTCATCAAGCTGCTGCCTCATTCATTATTCATCCATTATCTACTCATTCTTTGCAGCTGAAATGTCGACTCTTAAATGACTCGAGGTGCTTTCGAAAATGAAATTTCAAGGTGAAAATACACGCGCCCATCATTTGACTACACAACCATGCTAACTTCACCAACCACACCAACCAAGCTAGCCAAACAAACCATACCCACTACACTTTACCAAAGCTAATTACACTAAATACACCAACCACACCAGCCACACTACGCACACTGACCACACCAGCCACACAAGCCACACCAACCACACCAGCCACGCCAACTACACCATCCACACTAACCACACCAGCCACACTAACTACACTAACCACGCCAACCACACTAACTACACCAACCATACCAACCACACCAACAACACTAACCACGCCAACCACACCAACTACACCAACCACACCAGCAACGACAAATTTTATCCAATGGACTTTCTGCAAGCACGACACTCGCTCATTGTGTCCAGGCATTGTGGCGTTGCATTGTTTCCTATTGATTTTCCAATACTCTAGGTTCACTTCACTGGGAAATAGGCAGCGCTTTAGAAAAGGCAAACTCTTCTCAATGATCGCTTTATAAAAAGCTAACTTTTATGACCCTGCGAATAAAACCTGCAATGAATGAGGCTTTTATGGCGCTCACTGCACATCCGACACATCAAGTGCCAGTCGAGGCCCACGAACGATAAAACGGCGTGTGCTGGTCTCTGAAGAGTAATTGATCCAGACAAATTGGCTCGTTTTCGATTGGGAAATGTGTTGTAAATGCACTTTCAGCATGTTATTCGCGCTTGCTTCCTCTGAATGGCTCCTTTTCACTCGCCTCTCGGAAGCAGGTTTGTAGAGTTGAGAGAGAAATAAATAAAGAGGATGCAAATTTAGCCAATTTATTTCAAGGGAATTCATGCCTTTAAATTTTGCAATACATAAAAGAGGTAGCGAGTTTCAATCTTTAGGAACGCAAACAGGTGCTGGCGAAACTAGCTTTAAAGTTATTTTGAAGCTTCAAATGTAGTATAAAAAGCATGAAGAAATGTAATGAATCAGTTGTTTATTGTCGATGCTGCTGTTATGTCTAGAGATGCTGACGTAGTTGTGTGGAGGGAGGGCGACAGATTGGCTGATGTGTACAAAAGGACTTTTCGCGTGCAACAGTTGTTATAATCTCCTAGACTAGAGTGAACGAAAAATTAACAAAATGGCAAGTATTAAAAAAGTCAATATCTTAATACGACTTGAAATGTACGTCAAAACGTTCATAATTGATTTGTCCTATGCATGATGCAAACATTAACTTAATAAAATATTCTAATTTTCGATACATCCCATAATTCGAGAAATGTTGCTTCACTTTCCAGCAGAATCCTTCGAAAAGACTTTCACGTCCACGATATTATTGAAATAGAGTTCTATGAATGGCCTCGATCAATGCCAAATAAATCTTCCCATCCAAAGGAAGCCAGCTCCGAAACAAGCCAGGCCCCAGAGACTGCTCTACAAATCGAAGAAGCAACCACGCAATAAGAACTAAAGCATTGACGTGCTTTAGTGCTCACAATCAGCAATAACAGCACCCTCATCAACAATTGAAGCATGGTCCTGAACTCGAATGACTGATGAACAGTATCGCATGCCAAGCTATATGCTTGCTGGCTGTCTGCTTCGAGCTTCTGCCACCCTCGGAGGTCTGGGCGGCTCATGAGGCCTTTTCTAAAACTCACAAACGACTCACAACCACCCCTGGCCATCGGCCCACCTACAGGCCTTTCCGTGGAGACCGCCGTCTCAACCACAAAAACCCCTACCGCCTCAAAAGACCACCGCAGTCTACAAATACTACTCTCCTAACGACGATGCTGCCACAAGATGAAGAAGAAAACTTGCTGTTGCTGTGGCTGCCTTACGTCATCTTCACCATCGTACTTCTCTCGCTCATCTTCATGTCATTCGTCAGGTTGGCGAGATTTTCAATTGTTTCCAAAAAATTGCATTCATGCTCGAGTGCTACTTTTTAACTCTTTAAGAAGTTAGTCATTCAAGAATACATTTAGAAATGAACTTTTCTTCATAAAAATTCGTTGACTTTTTAGCTTAAATGAAACACTTTTTCACGTCAGATTCCACTTCCAGCGGGGAGACCAGAACAGAAGACGGAGGGAGGAGTTGGAAGACAAGCCAGTCTTGAACGGAGGTAAACCTCCCGTCGATTCCACTGCAATGCTCGAAAAGGGATCAGACGGCTGGGATAGATACCCAACCATCACCAAAACAATCCCTGACCATTTGTCTCTGTTTCTGCAGTTCTCTCAGACAGAAGACGATGACACACCAAGAAAGTCAGCCTTGAAAAAGAGTGATTCTGGCCAGTTTTACGACACCAAAAAGATCTCGTCAGACGAACCATCAATCTGCTCTGGTAGCAAGTTCAAGCGCTCCTACCGCTCCAAAATGCCAGCACTGCACGAGCCTTCAGTGGCCTTCGCGGACAAAACTTCATCTCGAAAGAACATGCTTGCCATTGCAGAACTCGTGCCCAAATCCAAAAATGTCGCCTTCACGTTCAACGCAAACGGCAGCATGGTGGATGTCAGGTGCACCGAGGAAGAACGCTCCAGCACGTTCAGGATCCACGAGAAGGCAGACATCAACCACAACAACTTCGACTACCGCTCAGGCCTGGAATTCAAGAGTGCCAGTTTGAGTTCGAAGGGCAGCAAACGGAAACGATTGGATAATGCCGTGACTCAGAGCCTGGAAAGACACGCCTTCAAAAGCAACTCACTCTCCAGAAACGCAAGCAAGCCGCCTCGTCCTTTCCTCTCTAACGTCAACTCGGTCGACTACTGCAACTACCCGACCTTCCGACAACTCGTCAACTCGTCGCACATCAGCCAGTACCAGCCCACTCCGATGCAGCTGACGCCTCTGCATCCGCCCTCCTTCCAGCCCCACGACATCTCTCCTCACGTCGTTTCCAGCACCACGTCGGTCAGGATGGTGGATGCAGCCACTTCGCCAGGCCTGGCGCTCAAGAGACACAACCACCACTCGCCCTTCCACACACTGCAGAGCCCCCTCAGAGATTGCCCGGGAGAGGGTTAATTGTTCATTGAGTTCAATGTTTCAGGCTTATTGTGATACATTACTCTTTTGTTTCTAGCCTTAAATTTGTCGATATGCATTTAGAGGTAGCTCTCGTCCGCTTCTCAGGCCCTGCCCTTTTCAACCACCGGACTCAAGCTAGCACGATCACTTTGTTGTTTTAATTATTGAAATTCAAATGGCTTCTTTTACTTGGTTGAAACTTTCCAATTTTGTTGAATTACTTTTATCGGTGAATACAATACAAATTTCACCTCAACACCTTTTGAACCTTCAATTCTTTCTGAATTCTTCTATTAGGCTGCCAATCATCGCAATGTTATTAGGTAGCTTTAAAGTTTCAAATTTTGAATTAAATTCTTCATCTCAAATTTATTCGAAATATGATCAAAAATCAATACAGCTTTGTCACTGGAACAAAACTTATAAATCCGATGGGAAGGTAATTGTCTAGAAGCAAAGCAATCCATCAAAACGTCGCAACCGAGCTAATTTTTCTGAAAATCGAAAAAGTCTCTATCAAAATAACACTCAAAAACATAAATATTTCGTTTTTGGCGTTATATATGATTTTGAAAGTTAAGATTATAGAAAGCGGATAGATTGTGCAGATTTAATTCTAAGAAATCCGAAAGTATTTGTATTTAACCTTATTTTTGCAAATTTTATTATATTAATTTTAATAAAAAAGTTACATTGTAAGTCGGATATTGAGTCTTGTATCTGTCATCAATAGCATTTCATATCAGTCATCCCTCGCTCATTCTTTGCTTCTTCCACCTCTCCTGCCATAAAAAGCTTTGATGTTTCATGAAACAAAATAATTGTATTTAAATTCATACAACAATCCAGATACCCACTCCATTCAAGCATCTACTCTCACTTTCCTCTATTAACGATTCTAGCTTACAGAAACTATAAATCATTTTGAATGAATGAATGAATAAAATCGCTAGATTCCAGTGCGTCATTGCATGTCATTCCGTGTCGTCCTGCATTTTCTCAATAATTCCTTCAGCATTTTAGTCTTCAGTCTCAAGAAACTATCGACATCACTATAAGCTACATTTCGTTTTATAAATCGTTCTTTTTTGAGATTTATTAAAGTAATAGGAAGATTTCCATCTATCAAATGAACAGCTCAAATGTTATCCTCATGCATCAAACTAGAAGATAACTGCTTTAAACTAAATCCCGTCTCTCTCATTGGGGCAATAGATGATGCTGAGATTTCATTGAAACGTACAAGCATCTTCCCAACAATTCTCTACGCTTATGTCTGTTGTTTGCGTCCGCAGTCTCAAAAGAGTATTCACGGGGATGAGTAAAACGGCGTGTTCATTTTATACCAGTTGTGTTTTGGCATTACTGTCCTTGAGTGGCTCAAGTTGCGTTATCGTGTTGTTGACTCCTTTAGTGATCTTCTCAGTCTCAAGATTAGGATGATTTTTAAATTGTTATTGTGGTGTTTGTCACAAGGGTTTTTAATGATTGCTATACGTTTTTAATGATTATCTATACGTTTTAATCATTTGAGCACATTCTACAATTTCTATTTCAAAGTCTATGCTGAACGGCTGTGGATAAACTAGCTTAGGAAGAGGTGCATGGTGTAGCCGCTTCAAAGGAATCTTTTTATTACTTCTGCTTGATCAATTCGTCGTGATTATAACTTCAATTGCCCTCCGCTCTCATTGCAACAGTTCTTCACTCGTTCCAAGCAGTCGATTATCGTGTACATTTTATTTCACTTTGGTTTATAGGAAAATCTTCGGTTGCTTCAGTAGAACCTATTGCAGAGCACACATTTCATAGCAACTTCTGGCGTTTCCAAGGTATCTAGCTGCCGCTCCACCAGCCTCCAACGACTAATGTTCAGTCCTTGAAAGTATTAACCTTGTCTAGAAGCTCAGTCGCTATTACCCCGCCCATGAAGAAAACACAGCGTCATGACTTTTACATTACTCAGCTTTCATGCGTATATAACAGATAACATTATCTAGAAGACCATAGGTGCGTTTTACATTATTTATAGGCTTGCACTCTTTTAAGAATTTTAAAGAAGATATTTTCCTCTTTAATTTCAGAGTTAAAAGACAATTTATTTTTAAGCTGTAGATTAAACATAAATAAATGATTTTGTATTTTTATATAGTCTATTACTTCGTTGCTTGCAATTTTCCGAGCGAATCTTTCCATATTCAGATTCTATTCACGACAATAAAACTCAAAAATCATTCATTCCATGCATTTTCAAAAGCCTTTATCGAACTTTAATAAACTGAAGTTTATGACAGACACTAAAAATCCGAAAGTTTTATAAAGAAATCATTTCGTTTTGAACACGACTAATATATCATTAAAATTAGAATTTAAGAGATAGGGTTTAATTTTTAACAAGTATTTTGATTTTTAAAAACAAAAGCTTCATGGTTATAATAATAATAATTATGAAACTAATTCTTTCTATTTGAGGCGACTTTAACTCATCAAGGATTTGTAAGAAAGAACGGAGTGAAGCAAACCTGTGTATTTCCGGTAGAATTTGATGAACCAGAAAAAGAATTAGCTTTAGTGAGAACCTTTTAAGCAGTTGCAAGCAAAATCTTTCAAAAACGGTGGCAATCGATGAAGGCAAAAAGACAGTAAAAAATATTTTTTGATTATTGAAGGCACACAAAAAACTGAAAAAACCTGTTCCTAAGATCCGGATGCAAATGCCAAAGAGTTGAGAAATATAGATAGGTACAAATAATCTACCAGAATCCAGATGTTTGTAGGAATCTCGTTGAGCACCACAGAAAAGACAGATGGGGATGATGACGATGACAGAAAATGTCGCACCTAGAACTAGAAAGTATCATGAAATCAAACGTCTTCTCGAAATACTCCATATTTGAAAATATTGTTGGACTTCGAGCCTGAGGAATGAGAGGGTGTGATGACGTCGAGTGTGATTGATGCTGCATCGAAAGGTAAGAGGAATGAGGATCTTTGAGACCGTAAACACGAGAAAGCCGCAAAGAAGACCTAGTAAGAAGCAGGCTCAGATGTCCAAGAGCAAAAGAAGTAGAAGAGAATGAGAAAAATGCGACTGACTCTACCCTTAGAAAAGGAAACTCTTTAGGGATACTCAGTATATTGCCTGTATATTATAATGATGGGGATGATTATGTTGTTGATGATGATGATGATTTTTTTTTCTTTAAGATGAACGCATGTTTGAAACGAATAGTTTATGAATTTTATTTTATTTTGCGAAAGTTTCTTTTAAACATGAAAATTCTCCAAACTAAATAAAAGTGAACTAGAGGATTATGATGACGAAAATGATGATTATGATGATGAGGATGATAATGATGATGAAAATAGGATGATTATGATGACGAGGATGACGAGGATGAGCTAGACTGCTTGCTGGTCAGCCAAGTCCGCCTGGTCAAAGTACTTGGCGACCAGACAGATGATCAAGTTCACACCAGCCAACTCACTACTGCCGACCCGCATCTGAGTTGGCATTGTCACCATTCATGAAACATATCATCATCATCATCATCATCAACATCATTATCATCATCATCATCATCCCCATCATCATCATCATCATCATCATTATCATCATCATCAACCTCATCATCATCATCATCATCATCATCATCATTATCATCATCATCCCTCCAACCGAGTTCCTGGTCTTGGCACACTGCTTGGCGAGTCTTCGGAGCGTCCAGCAAGCGTCAGGCGACAATGGCTTTTCGAACGCCACCAACAAGCTGTATATCCACCTGCCCTGAGGTGGTGGTGATGATGGTTGTGGTGGTGGTGATGATGGTTGTGGTGGTGGTGATGACGGTTGTGGTGGTGGGGATGATGGTTGTGGTAATGGTGGTGTTAATAGGTTGTGGTGGTAGGAGCTCGGGCGTAGTGAAAGAATGGTGGCGACGATGATGATGGTGATGCCGATGGACTATGTGTTCCCCGCTGATCACACTGCTCACCATCTCATGTGAGAAGCCCGTCTCAGCCAGCCACTCGACATGCATTGCCAACAGAGCCTCCACCAGCGCCTGCAGTGCCAATCGACTTCATCACGAAACACTCCATGCAGGCCAAATGCCCTTCTAGCTTCGGTTTCTTCGATCAGAAACTATGCCTTTTGAAGATACAACTATTTTGTATTTTAACAGAAGCTAATTAGAATACCTGATCGAAATGCATGACTATGGAGAGAAGAGGGTCGTGGCCTGTGATTGGGTGGGTTGTTAGTGAGGGTGAATCATCTTCCATGAGTGGAAGTCAATGCACGCTGATAGAAAATTGTGAATTCGCGTTAATGGAGGTTATTGCAGCCGTAAAACCTCGGTGATGTGGGTAAAATATACGGTGAAACCACGGTAATTAAGTTTTTTTCAAAAATAATTGTGAAACTTCATTTTCTTTCTTTTTTCTAATCTATCCACAGCCATCTACAAGTCTCTCTGTGTTTTTGTTTCCTTGTTAAAGATTGCCGTTATTTCGCCTTTTCGTAGTTCGAGAGCCAGAAGAATGTGTGCTGAATCAAGAGCATTTTGGCATTTCAGAACTTTGGAAGCAGAAACCAAGGACATGGCCAAAGCCGCATCAGTCATGTGTACAGCAGCTTCCAGTACATCGTCTGAAAGAGTGTTTTCTTTGGCTGGTGAAAGAATTGGTGACGAAGAGGTCAACTATGTCCAGATCATATTTATGGGCCACCTTTTTCACATGGACTATCGAGATTAATTCACTTTTTTGTAGTGATCTCAATAAATTGATGGGCACATTTATACTAACGCCCTTGTCTTATATTATAAAAGTAATGGGAACGAACAGGGATTGAGTTGATTCAGTGGGGATGGAACAGGGATGAAATGGATTCAGTGGGGATGGAAGAGGGATGAAATTATTTGAGCTGGGTTAAAATGAGGATGGAAACTCTGTGCCTGTGCAGCTCTAATCAATGTGGTCTCAACAACTGCCTTTAGCATGGGACACAAGCAGCATTCAAAGAGCGGTTTGACAAACTGAACGCAATTGTGGGTATGAGAAGACGAGAGTAATGCATGACAGTGCCAACTAACCTTTGATTTGCGCGTCTGCCTCTCCGTACAAGTACTTGGAGCAGGCCTCAGGCGAATCGGAAATCGAAATCTGGGAAAAAAAGTAGAGTTAATAGAGATGACATGTTTGAAAGGAATCTATTTATGAAAACCATTTCTAACCGTCTTCTTTTTCTTTGTTGAATTCTTTTTGAGTAGCTTATACCCTTCATATTTCTTGTTATTAGTTGTTATTGAAAATTCAAAATGAAAAGAATATTTGAACTTTAAATTAAAATTAAATTGAAATATATTTATAATTGATAAAAGACATTCATTACCAGTCTGATTTCAGAAAAGTCTTTTATTTTTTGAACTTGCCAATCTAAATTCGCTAAAAGTTCAGGCCTAGTATCAACTTTATCTTTGTTTATCTTAAGAGTTGAAAAACAATAATAATAAGCATCATAGCTAAAAAATGATATTATAGAAAAACTTGGATATGAAACACTTTATGAATATTCATGAGAAGTTACCTTCAAGACATCCTGCTTGTTCTTGTGTTTCCTTACTTGAACTACCTTCACATCTTCATACTGTTGAGCTTCTGCCCTGTAATGTGAAGATGACAACCACTACAATTAAACCAATTCAATCTTGAAAAATAATTGACTACATTGAAATTGGAAAACTGAAGCCAACTTGCCTTACTCTTTGCAGGTATTCACTGCCAGAGGTGGGAATTCTGTTCAAATCAAATGCATCATTCGAATCGTCCACAGGAAGAACTTGAACAAGCAAATCGTCCTTTAATCCAGAATACATAGCTTTAAAACTTGCTTTTACATAAAACACCCATACAAACAATTTAGTTACTAAATTTTAGTAACTAAATTTTAAATACGCTTAGAACCTCAAACTTAATAGTTTACTTTTAAATAAAATTAAAAGTTAAGCTGAAAATATTTTTTTTATTTTGAGTAACATCATTTAAAAATATGATAGAAAAAATGTTTGAACAATAAATATTTTTTTTAAATTTATGACTGCAATGATTCAAAAATTTACCTTTACTTTTAAATTCTGCTTATAATGAATCGCGCTTAAATCCTTGCTTTATTACTTAATCTTCCTGTTACATTCTGCTATTATTTAAAAGTGATCAACACACTTATTCCAAATGAAGTACATTTTAGTATCTGGAGGTGTGATAAGCGGTATTGGAAAAGGCATAGTATCTTCCAGTATTGGTCTTCTGCTCAAAGCACGTGGTCTCAAAGTGACTTCCATAAAGATTGACCCCTACATCAACATCGACGCTGGCACCTTTTCTCCTTACGAGCACGGTTTGAGATGATTCATGAAGCTTTCACAGTCGGCTCCTAATACTGCGTTCTAAACTTAATGCTGAATACATTGGAAAAAATATATTTTATAATGATTCAATATTAGTAATAATACATTTCTAGGAACAAATTTGTTTTTTTGGCAGGGGAGGTATTTGTTCTGGACGACGGTGGTGAGGTTGACTTGGACCTCGGCAACTACGAGAGGTTCATGGACATCACTCTCCATAGGGACAACAACATCACCACCGGAAAAATCTACCAAGGTTGCATGGAAATGATGATTAATTGAAAAATGTTTCAGGTTGAAATTCTTAAATAATTGGCTGGTCTGAAAAAAATGACAATGGCAGCTGACTTGTTTATTTTTGTGAAACCTCCAAACCACAAATTCTAAGAACGTGAAGTTCTTACTTGTGACCTACACTGGTCCTGATAAACAGCAAATAGACCACATCGTAGTTGGAAAGTTAATTTAAAACTGGAGTAAGCTGAGAGTTTCAGAAACTAGGAGGGATAAGAAATAATAATAATAATGATTTCTTAATTAAATGAGGTAATGTATTGATTGTTGACACCAGATGTGATCGCGAAAGAGAGGAAGGGAGAATACCTGGGCAAGACAGTACAAGGTGTGCGTTTTTTGATGGAGTTTTAAGGTCTTTTCTGACTGCTTGTCATTCATTTCATATTCATTGTATTGGTCAGTGGAGCACTTTTTTTATGTACAGCCGTTTCATGTTGAAATCTTTTGTTAGCCTCTGCAGCTTGCTACTTCAATATGCAATTGAACTTCAGACAAAAACGACTTAAATGTACAGAGCACCACCACCATCATCATCACTGCATCATCATCATCATCACTACAACATCATCATCATCATCACTCTTCAGTTGTGCCTCACATCACGAACGCCATCCAGGAGTGGGTTCAGAGGGTTGCCAAGGTGTCGGTCGACGACAGCAAACAAGAACCAGATGTCTGCATCATTGAGGTGAGTATGGGCCGATGGTGAGGATGATGCGGGTGATTATGGATAAGGGGCAAAATTGATTTCATCCTAACAGATTTTTGGCGAAATAGCTTTTTAAAAAATAAATCTTTGACAAAATGTACCTTGAAAATAGACGTTAACCCTAACTCTAATTTTAATTCTAAAACAAGGTCTAATTTTGTTAAAAGCTATTTTTCAAGATTTATTTCATCGTATGGTCATTTTGCTGAAGGCGATTTGGTAGAATGTTTATTTTGGTGGTACTGAGGCGGATATGATGATGATGATGAAGTGAGCACGATAGGAGTATGGAGGCAAGAGAGAGAGAGCTTATTAACGAGAAGGCTTCCTTATATATGGTACGAGGGACAAAGGTACGTTAGCCCTAGAAGTGGGCTGCTACAAATGTAGGCCACTGCAATGATAATGGTGATGGTGATGGTTTTGATGATGTGAGTGATGATAAATATGATGAGACAGTTCTGGCTTCTATTCAGTGACAGTTGTTTGATTTCATCAGTGAAAGTATAATAACGCCCCACTGCCAGAAACAAACATATGCTTCACTTTTCTTCTTTTTCTCGCAGTTTAAGTTTGCAAAGTTAGGCACAGTCGTTTTAAATTATAAGTAGAGCTGTGCTTTAATCTACGTTAACTTTCGATTAACGCGTTAATTAATTAACGATTGTTAAATTGAGTAATGTCGTTAAATGTTATAACGCATTTGGAAAAAATAAATGCATTTAACATTTTTATTTCCTTTTAGCTTATGCAAATTTAACTGTTTTTTTGCTGTTTTGGTTACATTGTCAGCAAGTGAACACAAACATTTCCCTAATTTACTGTCAACAAACGAATGGGAAAATTTTAATTTCATCAAAAAACTTCTAATTTTTTAAAGATTTGTAACAGAACCTTTGGGCGGTGAATAAAATTTGAAATTTTCAATATTGTTACTTGCAATTTGTCACTTTACACAAGAAATATGTGCTTCAGAAGAGGATCTAGCTTATTGGCGAGCGGGATAGCTATCATATACCTATTGTATATGATGCGGTGTTTCACGACTTATGTAGTGTGAGTGGCACCTCAATTGCGTGCCTTGGCGCATTATAAATAGGCATTATTGTTATTATTATTATTATTATGTCATTCGTTTGACACACAAAATGTCTTTCCGAACTGAAGCAGAGTATCCAATGGTTAAGAATTGCCACATCATTAGACCCCGATTTAAAAATGTAAAATATTTTCAAAAATTGAAAGAAACTATTAGAAGAAAAGAAAACTTGAAAAACTATCCAGCCTTCACCAATTAAAAGACTAAAAAATATTATAATTCAGTTTCTGAAGATGAAGATACCTCAATGATTACTAAGTTAATCATTCAATTTTATAGAAAAGAATCTGAGGTAGGCTTTGAGAGATGTCCTCTTGTTTGGTGGCAACAGCACGAAGAAGCATATCCGGCTCATGTGAAACTGGGAAGAAAGTACTTGTCATCTTCTGCAAGTACAGTTCCATGTGAACGTCTATTTAGATTGTCAGAACACATAATTAGCAAGAAAAAAGTCTCTTTAGATCCAACAAATGTTGAAAAACTTTTATTTTGCTTGAGTTACTGACTCAAAAATGATGTGTGACAATTGCATTTATCATTTATGGATTCATTTTTTTTCTTAAAAATGTGTATCACTTTTATAAAATAATTCTGATAAAATTTGTAAGAAAAAAAATTTAAATACTATTTTATACTAATGTCAAATATGCTAAAACATTGCGTTAAAATACTATTATATCTTCTAATCAAACGATTAACGGCGATTAAAATTTTTAATCGTGGAATAGCTCTAATTATAAGTCTTTCTCATAATCTACTACACACACACACACACACACGCACACACACACACACAGATGGGAGGGACAGTGGGAGACATAGAGAGCATGCCTTTTCTGGAGGCATTCCGACAGTTCCAGTTCAACGTCGGAGCGGACAACTTCTGCTGCACCCTCGTCAGCCTCGTGCCCCATGTAGGTGCCTCGATGTCTTCGCAGCCTTTCAATGCATCTTTGAGGAGGTTTGATTGAGGCTTGAATGCACCATGTCCACAGACGCAAGATGAGCAGAAGACGAAGCCGACGCAGAAGACCGTGCGAGAGTTCATGGGCCTCGGCCTCTCCCCCAACCTGGTTCGTGCCTCTCAAACGAGCATCACATTTATAATGAGTCTTACTATATCATCTATCGAAAAATACAATCAGGCAATTCACTCCATCACTCTTCTGTTCCTTTACTCTTCCACTCCATCACTCTTCTGTTCCTTTACTCTTCCACTCCATCACTCTTCTGTTCCTTTACTCTTCCACTCCATCACTCAGATCTTCTGCAGGAGTCAGTCGAAGTTGTCAGATGGAGCCGCTGCCAAGATCTCCAGCTTCTGCCACGTCACCATCAAGCAGGTTCGTCAATCATTTGAACAACAAATCTCAATGTGGCATTCATTAAAACTACTACTACTAATAATAATAATAATAATAATAATAATAAAATGTTTGAAAATAGAGATAGGGAGAGGTTGCACAAGATGGAACGATTTTTACAAGTAGCCTCTTAGCTCAATTGTATAACCAATAACGTAAATTAAAATTTACCAAGTCATTATAGTGACTCTGTCTAACTATTTTGACTTTAACTTAAGAAAAAAAATTATGAGTTTATTAACCTCAAACATGATCACTCAAAAATGTCATCTTGAGCAACTGGGTTCCCAAGATGAAATGCTTAGTTACCTAGGATGAAATCATATTGTATGTCACAAAAATTGTAATTTAAACATTTTACTTTTTATCAGACTATCTTATTTATCTAAAGAAATACTTTTTTACGCTCACTCAATACTGATCATTCCAAAAATTCTTTAGTCTTTGAGTTCCTTCTCAAAAGCTTCATCAAATATCTTTTATAAGTGCTCTAAATTTTTTAAAGAATTTTTAGAATTCCTTTTTTGATGTAAATTCTGGAATAACATAAGTTAAGCTCGCTTTACCCAGAGAATTTTTTTATTTCGCACTGCACTTTTAGCTTCAACCATTGCAAACCTCTAGTTTACAATCTATTGAGACTAATGAAACGAAAGTTTTCATCTATTGAAATTTGAGATTTAGCAATAAATTGAACACACTTGTGTCAAAGCTAATGAATATTAACAGTTTTTTCATTTAATAAAATAGTAAATTATTGGTTGTATTAATTTTCAATAGTTTATTTAGAATATAAACTTTATATATAATACTTCATATAGTCTATATAGATTCATCATCTCCCGAGATGGACGAATGCCAGAAACAGATTTATCAATGTTTACAATCTATTCCTACCTTTTATCTTATGAAAATATTCATGTTTCATCTTAGGCAACTATCACCATGCTACACATCCATGGTTACAACAGGCTAGTCACTCAATACAATACAATACAATACAAAGACGGGTGTTATTAACGTGGCGTAAACCCGGACGGGCTTCAAGACCACTTGGTTATGGAAAATTTGATAATAATATTAAGGATAGATGAGTAAATGGAAAGTATAGGAAAAGTAAATTATTGAAATTTAACAATATAATCATTTCTTTATATATATACATACATATACATACATATATATATATATATATATATATATATATATATATATATATATATATATATATATATATATATATATATATATATATATATATATATATATATATATATATATATATATATATATTTAAATAGACAAAATACTTTTTTAAATTTTTATATATTTTAAAAGATTGTAACTGAAATGATAATAACAATAAATTTAAGAAAAAAGTAAATATCTATATTATAATATTGTGATTATTTTTTTTATTTTACAATTATTTATTGACCATTAGTATAAATATAAAAAAGAATGAAATTGGGAAGCAAGAAATTGATTAATGAAAAATGAGCAGTAAATTTGTAAGTTATTTTGATCGGTGGAACAAGTACGTTCAATTATTAATTATACTACTTGCACATAATGAAACTAGTAAATCATCTAATTAATAATAATAAAATGTAAATTATACTTCTTGGGATGTTGAGAAAAAAACAGCAAAACGTTATCTCCCATCTTTTAAACTATTCTTTTAGAAACCAGTTTTTAAATTATTATAATTGAACGAGGCAACTTTCAGAAACGAAACCAACATACAAATGTGTTTGGAGGACGGATCCATGAATTGAAAATTATAGAATTTTTTATATACATCGCATAGCTGTAAGCTCGTTCCATCTTAGGAGCTGGTTCATCTTGAGCAACCTCCCCCTATTATTTCAGTATTATTTCAACGCATTGGCCTTCACAGACATACGTTTTTAGAAAATCTATATGAAAATAATGTTTCAAATTCTGATAATAATAATTATAAAAACAATAATAATAAATGTATTCATCTTCTGCTTTTGCGCCAATACTACTACTATCATCATCACGACTACCTGAATGGGGCAGGTGATCTCCGTTCCTGACGTGAGTTCCATCTACCGCGTGCCACTCCTGCTCGAGGAGCAACATGTGCGTGTGTGACGTTGCCACATTTCATTTCTTATTTTTAATTATTTATTATTATTAACATTATAACTTATAATTTTTGTTATAAGCGTTATTATTATTAATTTTATTATTATATATTTTATTTATAAAGCCTTACAAACACCTGATGGAGGGCTGATGCACACGACCACAGGTGCCACAGCTGATCCTCGAGAAGCTCAAGTTGGAGGCCTTCCAGCTGGGCAGTCCCAGCAGTCTGCTCGAGCAGTGGACCCGTCTCACTGACATGCAAGTGCTGCTGGTGCCTTATCGTGTGGTGTGGTTGGCTGGGCGTTCATCATCATCATCAAGTCTAGCATAATTATCATCACTTCTACCATCATCACCTCCACCACCATCATCACCACCACCATCATCATCAATTCCACCACCATCATCATCACTTCTACCATCATCATCACATCCACCACCATCATCATCAATTCCACCACCATCATCATCACTTCTACCATCATCATCACATCCACCACCACCATCATCACCACCACCATCATCATCAATTCCACCACCATCATCATCAATTCCACCACCATCATCATCACATCCACCACCACCATCATCACCACCACCATCATCACCACCACCATCATCATCAATTCCACCACCATCATCAATTCCACCACCATCATCATCACCACCACCATCATCACCACCACCATCATCATCAATTCCACCACCATCATCATCACTTCCACCATCATCATCAATTCCACCACCATCATCATCACCACCATCATCATCAATTCCACCACCATCATCAATTCCACCACCATCATCATCACCACCACCATCATCACCACCACCATCATCATCAATTCCACCACCATCATCATCACTTCCACCATCATCATCAATTCCACCACCATCATCATCACCACCACCATCATCACCACCACCATCATCACCACCACCATCATCACCACCACCATCATCATCAATTCCACCACCATCATCATCACTTCCACCATCATCATCAATTCCACCACCATCATCATCACCACCATCATCATCAATTCCACCACCATCATCATCACTTCCACCATCATCATCAATTCCACCACCATCATCATCAATTCCACCACCATCATCATCACCACCATCATCATCACTTCCACCATCATCATCAATTCCACCATCATCATCATCACTTCCACCATCATCATCATCACCACCATCATCATCACTTCCACCATCATCATCAATTCCACCACCATCATCATCACTTCCACCATCATCATCAATTCCACCACCATCATCATCACTTCCACCATCATCATCAATTCCACCACCATCATCATCAATTCCACCACCATCATCATCAATTCTACCATCATCATCAATTCCACCACCATCATCATCAATTCTACCATCATCATCACCACCACCATCATCATCAATTCCACCACCATCATCATCAATTCCACCACCATCATCACATCCACCACCATCATCACCACCACCATCATCATCACTTCCACCATCATCATCAATTCCACCACCATCATCATCACCACCATCATCATCACTTCCACCATCATCATCAATTCCACCACCATCATCATCACTTCCACCATCATCATCAATTCCACCACCATCATCATCACTTCCACCATCATCATCAATTCCACCACCATCATCATCAATTCCACCACCATCATCATCAATTCTACCATCATCATCAATTCCACCACCATCATCATCAATTCTACCATCATCATCACTTCCACCATCATCATCACTTCCACCATCATCATCAATTCCACCACCATCATCATCAATTCCACCACCATCATCAATTCCACCACCATCATCATCAATTCCACCACCATCATCATCAATTCTACCATCATCATCACCACCACCATCATCATCAATTCCACCACCATCATCATCAATTCCACCACCATCATCAATTCCACCACCATCATCATCACTTCTACCATCATCATCATCACATCCACCACCATCATCATCAATTCCACCACCATCATCATCAATTCCACCACCATCATCATCAATTCTACCATCATCATCAATTCCACCACCATCATCATCAATTCCACCACCATCATCATCAATTCCACCACCATCATCATCAATTCTACCATCATCATCACCACCACCATCATCATCAATTCCACCACCATCATCATCAATTCCACCACCATCATCAATTCCACCACCATCATCATCACTTCCACCACCATCATCATCAATTCCACCATCATCATCAATTCCACCACCATCATCATCACTTCTACCATCATCATCACATCCACCACCATCATCATCAATTCCACCACCATCATCATCACTTCTACCATCATCATCACATCCACCACCATCATCATCAATTCCACCACCATCATCATCACTTCCACCATCATCATCAATTCCACCACCATCATCATCAATTCCACCACCATCATCAATTCTACCATCATCATCACCACCACCATCATCATCAATTCCACCATCATCATCAATTCCACCACCATCATCAATTCCACCACCATCATCATCAATTCCACCACCATCATCATCAATTCCACCACCATCATCAATTCCACCACCATCATCATCACTTCTACCATCATCATCATCACATCCACCACCATCATCATCAATTCCACCACCATCATCATCAATTCCACCACCATCATCATCAATTCTACCATCATCATCAATTCCACCACCATCATCATCAATTCTACCATCATCATCACCACCACCATCATCATCAATTCCACCACCATCATCATCAATTCCACCACCATCATCAATTCCACCACCATCATCATCACTTCCACCACCATCATCATCAATTCCACCACCATCATCATCACTTCTACCATCATCATCACATCCACCACCATCATCATCAATTCCACCACCATCATCATCACTTCCACCATCATCATCAATTCCACCACCATCATCATCAATTCCACCACCATCATCAATTCCACCACCATCATCATCAATTCCACCACCATCATCATCAATTCCACCATCATCATCAATTCCACCACCATCATCATCAATTCTACCATCATCATCAATTCCACCACCATCATCAATTCCACCACCATCATCATCAATTCCACCATCATCATCAATTCCACCATCATCATCAATTCCACCACCATCATCATCAATTCTACTATCATCATCAATTCCACCACCATCATCATCAATTCCACCACCATCATCATCAATTCCACCACCATCATCATCACTTCCAC